>CAKNXH010000169.1:429600-457013 GCA_932178445.1 Andricus quercusramuli | reverse complement strand
ATGTTGAAAGTTTATGATTCTGGTCTTTGAATATTAATGGTCGGGGAATTTATAAATTTAAATGAAGATTTGCGATAACTATGATATAATATTCTTGTTAGTAATTTATTTGCCTTGTATTTTTGTATATTTTTCTTCGCAGTTGCTTCCTACTAAAAATTATCTTCTTAGTTATAAATTTTATTATTTTGTTTGAAGATTCAATAATTTTGTTGAAAAACGAGTTGAAAAGTTATCCTTTTTGGTTGAAAATTTGTTTTTTTAGGGTTGAAAATCCAAATATCTTCGTAGAAAATTTATTTTGTATTTAAAACTCATATTTTGATGTTGAAAAGTCAAACTGAAATCTTTTTTGAATGAAAATTCAACTCTTTTTTGAAAATTTGTCTTTTGAATATAAAAATATATTTATTTTAGTAAAAAATGCATCTTCCTTGGATAAGAATGCAACTTTTTAGTTGGCAAGTCAGTAATTCTTTTGAAAAATCATCCTTTCTAGTTGAAAATTCAACTGTTTTGTTGATAATTCACTTTTTGTTTAAAATTCATATTTTGGTGTTGTTAAGTCCACTGGAATTTTTCTTTTTAATTGATAAATTCATCTGTTTTAGTAGGAATACCATTTTTCTTCGATAAAAATGCAACTGTTTAGCTGAAAATTCATCTTTATAATGAAGGTTTATCTCTTGGGTTGAAAATTTAACTATTTGGTTGAACATTCATTTTTTAGCTGAAAATTCAATTTTTGTACAAAAAAATAAATTAGGCGAACTTTTTTTTCTTTCATGACTGACATTTTTTTTATATATTTGTTGAAAATTCGTCTTTTTTTTTCGAAATTCATAAAAAAAAATTAAATTTCATCTTTTTTGGTTGAAATATCAACTATTGCACTTTTTTGTTGAGAACTCATCTTTTTGGGTTGAAAATTCAATTATTCTGTTCAAAATTCAAGTATTTTGTTGAACAATTATCTTTTATGGTAGAAAAATCTTTTTTTGTTTGCTTAAAATAAATAAATAATTTCGAAATTTTGAAATCTGTATCTAAAATATTGTTTTATTCTGTTTATAAAAGATCCTATGTTAAAAATATTTGTTGTTTGTTGGAAATATTTTGTTAGGTTTCGATACAGGGGGTGTGGGCAAAGATATTATCATATCTTTGGTGTGGGGCTGGTGTGGGGGGGGGGGGTCTGTTAGAGGTCCTATAATCCGTTATGTAATTTAATGTATACTTAATGTTTGTTCCTTTTTTCTCTACTGGCAATATTTTAAAAATATTGATTCATTCTTAGTTATAAAAAAAATCATCTCTAGCTCTGCTGGGATTTGCACCCAAATCTTTAGATTACACAAGTAAGAATAAATCAATATTTAAAAAATATTGATATAAGACCAGTAGAGAAAAAATAAACTAACAAGTATTATTATTGCGGAGATAAATAGTTGTTTTCGTTGAATTAGATGATTTAATTCGTTTGTTTTTATTTCAGTTTATGGAAGAGATGTACTGAGCGTTGTAGAACAACCATTTGATATTCAGGATATTAATGCGCTTCCGCAAGGAAGAAATACAGTGACTTACGAAGCAAGATATTTGAAAGCCCTATTTTTGAAGTTACAGATGTCTTAGTTTAAGATTAATTTACATTTAAGATGAACATTTCAATTGTAAAATTATAATGTAATGTAATATACAATTAAAACTGTTAAAAAAATCAAATGTTAAAATACAAGGTTCCTTGTTTGTTGTATGCGTCACTGGATTTGTTTTGAATGAAATTGCAGTCACGATTTTGCGATTTTACGGAGAAAGATGGTGGTCGACATGGAAGTGGAGCAAGCTAAAGACGCAGTTTTGCAACTTATGGCGGAGAAAGATAAGATAGAAAGAGATTTGAAAGATGCATATGGAGTTTTAGAAAGCGTACGTATAAATATTTATTCTGAAGAATGTAAATTACTCCAAAGAACGTTAATTCTGGAGCTTTTATGGCAACCAAAGTCTGAATGAGTTGTCAATTTTCAGTTTTCTTCATGGAATTACATTAATTATATGATTCTTTTAAATGTAGAATCATGTGGGAATGAATGATGCATTGGTTGATTCAGCAGGATATCCTAGGGCGGATATCGACGTTTATCAAGTTAGACATGCTCGTCATAAGATTATTTGTGAGTACCTAACCTCAAATTGCTTTTCATAACATTGCAAACAATTTTTCAACTTTCTTTAGAAGCTAAAAAAATTAAATAGTAATTTAGAATTTCAGTATTAAGATTGTTTTTATGTTTTTCTTTACGGAGTGGCAATAGTGGAAATGCTATTGCTGTCCAAAATATATTTGGTTTTAATTGTAGTATATTTTTATTTTTCAAGGTTTTTTTTTAGTTTTGAAGTTCACCAGAAAAACTAAATAAATTCGTATTGCTTATCCTTGCAAAAATGGAGGTACCCGTAACCACGGCCATAATAATTGAAAATTTATTATTTATTATACTGATTAATATTAAATTTAATTCCGTTGAAAATTTAAAAATGTGGTTTTTGGTTGAAAAGTCAACTATTTTCTAGAAAATTCAACAACTTTTTTTCTTTCTCTACTGAAAAATCTTTCTTGATTTAAAATTCCACACTTTTATTTAAAATTCTTTTATTTGAGTAGAACTTTTATATTTTTTGGTGAAAAGTGCAACAATTTAGTTGAAAATTAATCTTTTTGTTTGAAGATTCGTCATTTTGTTGAAAATTCTTCTCAAAATTGAACTTTTTGTTTGAAAATTCTCTTTCTTGTCTGGTTGGAAATTAATTTTCTCAGCTGAAAATCAAAATATTCAATTTTTGGTTGTAATTTATCTTATTTAGCTGAAAATTGAACTATTTGATTGAAAATTCATGTTTTCTTTTCGCAAATTCGCCTTTTTGGTAGAAAATTTATATTTTTGAATAAAATTGTAATTTTCGGATTGAAAATTTTACAATTTTGTTAAAAAAAGTCCTTTTCGGTTGAAAATTCAGCCATTTTGTTGAACATTCATCTTTTTTTTTGAAGATTCGCCATTTTAGTTGAAAATTCATTACTGTGATTGAAAATTTAACTGTTTAGTCGAAAATTCCTATTCTTGTCTGGTTGAAAATTATTTTTATGAATTATCAATTATTTCCAAAGAAATTTCATTTTTTTGTTAAAAACGTAATCATTTGATTGAAAATTCAACAATTTTGTTAAAAAATCATCCTTTTCCGTTGGAAATTTAACTATTTTCTTGAAAATTAATCAATTTTATGTAAAAACTTTAAATTTAAATTATCCATACCTGTGAAAAGAACATAACATTATTAGAAATTTAACATACGAAATAATTAAAATTTGAATTTTCTAATATTCTTTTTAACCTTTTCTAAATATATGTACCAAATTGTTACATCATCCAATTTTTTTAGCAATTAGACAGTTCCAAATATTTAAATCGTTATTCTCTTAATTCCGAAAATTTGAAGCCAAGTACAGTTTTTTTTCAATTTAAGATTTACAATTTATTGGCTTAAAAATTGGAAGCTTATAGATTTTAAAATATTAATTATGAATTTTCAAGTGTTATAATTGGCTTTTACAAAAAAGATGACATTTTTAGCAAAAAAGAAATTCTTTTACAACTTTTAGTGTTTAAAGTTCCAAACGAAAAACATTCAAAATTATACATTAACAAAGCCACCTAAATTCAGCACTTTATTTTGAGGCACTCAAAAAACAGTTTTACTACTACAAATTTAAAACTAACTATGTATAAGCTTGAGCGCTTCAAATTGAAACTAATGATTAATTCCGGAATTTCGAACGCTGCTTTGATTTGAATCTCTAATTTATAAAGTTTCATTAAAATTAATCTATAAACGTTTTCAATTTTCAATTATTTTTAATTATCACGGGTTTCAACTGGCAATTTTTTAATCCTGAATAATTGATGTATTTTTTAATTTAGCTATGAAGAATCATAATTTAAAATTTTTCAATTTTGAACATTAAAAATTTTTAACGTTAAAACGGTTAAATTCTAAATCCAAATTTATACAATTTTGAATTATTCAAATCAAAACCAAATAATTTTGCATGTTGTTAGCACGACATTATTCCAATTTCAACCTTTTCTATTCGAAAATTATTTAGCTATGAAGGATTTTAATTAGAAACTGTATAATGTTGACAAATTTAGTTTTGAAACCACAAAAAGTTGAATGTTTATATTCTAAATTAAAATGTTGTGAAATACAGTCATTTTAGTCGCTATGCATTTAATTTTGATAATTTAAATAATTATTTTATTAACTAAATTTATGTATACGATAAATGATAGAAAAATGGTTATGCAAAGTGGAGCATAGAACAATTAAATTCTACTTCGCGTAGGTTTAGTTTTGGGAGATCAGTTCGCGGTTTCGTAGATTTAGCACCAGCCTTTTCTTCAACATTAATTTAAAAAAATTATTTAATTTATTTTTATTCTTTTTTTTCTTTATGTGTTGTAAAAAGACAAAGTGGAAAAACTTTCTATTTTGTTACAGAAAATGACGATAAAATGTTTAATATGTTGGTTGCCCTAGATTCCAAAAAAAGCTCTGGTCACCCTATTTAGCTGGGCTTATAAAATATTATTTATATTAATATTATATTAATATATATTATATTTTATAATAATAATATTTACTCACAATTTGTTTTTGTTTTTTTTTGCTTCAGGCCTTCAAAATGATTATAAGGCTATCATGAAAAAAATCGAGGAAGGTTTGCACAAGGTGCATGGTTTAACGGGTATAAGTGTTCAGGAATCTACTACAGCGAAAGCAGCTCCAAGTGCTGTTCAAGAATCTGTTTACTTGGAGCCATTTTTGAGAGTGAATTTGGTAACACCTGGTTCTCCCGCTGAATCAGCAGTAAGTTAATTTCGTATAATTCTAAATCAGACCTCTAGAAATAATTCATAATGAAGCTTAAATGAAGAATTTTTTATTTTTAAGAATGTCACTTTCAGTGGTGTAGTCCTAAAAGAAAAAGTGGCCTGGCGGTACTTTCCATAAACAACGTTTCCAGTTTGAGGGGGTTGGGGGGCTAAAAACTAAGGTCGATAACAAAGGGGGTAGGGGGGAGATAAGTAGAAATAACGTTACGAATAACTTAGATAACATTTAGAACTTAAACCCAGTTGTTAAAAAGTCATGTTTTATATCAAAAATTCAACTACTTTGTTAAAAATTAATTTTTTAGTTGAAGGTTCATCTCTTTGGTTGAAAATTTAAATATTCAGATTAAAATTCGTTTCATGTTTGGTTGCAAATTTTTTTTTTTTAATTAACAATTAAACTATTCAATTTGTGGGTAAAAACTTATCTTTTTCTGTTAAAAATGTATCTTTTTTTTTATTTGAAATATCAACTGTTACGAGCTTTGTTGCGAATTCATCGATTTTGGTTGAAAATTCGTTTATTTTACTTAAACTTGAACTACTTTGTAAAAAATTAATTTTTTCATTAAGGATTCATAATTATAGTTGAAAATTCAACTATTTACTTTTAAATGAACTTTTATGTTAAAAATTCGACTGTTTTGTAAAAAATTCATATTTTTAGCCTGAAAATGAAACAATTCGGTAGAAAATTAAACTATTTGGTTGATAGTTAAACTTTTTGGTTGAAAAATCATATATTTGGGTTGAGAATTCATCTTTTTGGCTTTAAAATTAAATAATTTTGTTGAAAATTCATGTATGTTGTTCAAAATTCGTTTTTTTGGTAGAACATTAATCTTCTTGATCGAAAAGTCATCTTTTTGGTTGAAAATTTATAGATTTTCTGGAAAATTAGGTTTTCATGTTAATTTTTTCTATGTGAAAAGGTAACTATTCCATGTTTGGTTAAAACTTTAACCTGTATGTTGGATAAGTTGGAAATTCGACTTTTTTGGTAGAACATTAATGTACTTGGCCGAAAATTCATCTTTTTGTTGAAAATGTGTCTTTCTTGGTTAAAAAGTAACTTTTTTGTTAAAAATTCAACTGTCTTTGAAAAAATTCGTCTTTTTGGCTTTAAATGTTCACTGTTTTGTTAAATCTTTAACTTTTTTTTGAATACTCGTCTTTTTTACTGGAAAGTTCATGTATTTGACTGGAAATCTTAGGAATTTGAAAGTTTCATATTGAATTCAATAGGCTATCTACATTAATTTTATTAAAAAGATTTTATACACGTCAAATTCGTCTTTAGCCAACGGCTACGTTACTTAAGGGGAAAGGGGAGGTCAAAAAAGCCCAAAATTGGTAACGTAGTTGATGGATGGCCCATAAATGAACAAATTTTCTGTGTGACAAGAAAGTGGCTTGGCGCCGCTAGGCCCAGCCAGGTCTCGACTACAAGCCGGTCAACTTTGTATAATTCAGTATTTGAGAATAGCAACGATATTTCCAGGGAATTCAAGTCGAAGATCTGATATTGGAGTTCGGTTCAATCAACTACCAGAATTTCAAGTCGTTGCAAGATGTTGGATCTCTCGTGGCAAACAGCGTAAATAAGGAGTTAATCGTCAGAGTGAAACGAGATTGCAATACTCTTGTCCTAACTCTGATACCTCGACCTTGGAATGGAAAAGGTCTTCTTGGCTGCAACGTTGTTCCCTTGGAAACCGTTGAAAGATAAATTATAAGGTTTTGACCTTGTGCCTTTAATAAATTAAATATAAGATTCTCTTTGTCACTAAACATAAGAATTGGAAATAAATGTATCCTTCTTCTTAAAACGCATTCCAGCTTGCAGTTCAATAGTTAATATAGATTATGTATTCAAGAAGTTTGTGTGTATATATGTAAACAAGTGTATTTAATTTTAATTTTTAAAATTTTGAATTTTCCCACGGTTATAAATATACCTTACCGACGGTCGGTAATACAGGTCCGAAAAATAGCAGACGACACGTTCCCAGTGTTTTTGATCCAAAAAACGTGTACTGCGTGATTAGTGTATGATGGCCGGTAATTATAAGAATTTCCTAAAATTATTGGAAAGTTGGCCTTTGGATACATCAAAATCAGGAAGGTGGGTTTTGAAATATTATTTCCACCTTATTTCATCCACATGAGATTTCATTTAATCGTGATAACTTGTACTTTATAAAAATGAAAGTGAAGTAATTTAGATGGGTATACGTTTTACGAAATTATTACATTTTTCTTCATACGTTTTCATATTACTACTTTAATAAATGTCCCATTTTCAATCATAATTAATGGCAAAATTTAATGAAAAGCAGATGTTCAAGATATTCAGTGATACATATTTCCTAACCTTAAAATTAATATCTCCGTGAAATTGGCAAGTTTCACAAAATGCTGTAATAAAATCTGTTTCGTGTAGCTTTTTTTCCGAAAAATCAACCTTTAGATAATGTTACTTAAATCTTTTTCACGCTTTTAAAGGCTTTTTTTATTTTATTCCAAAAACTTCTAAGCCTGCATGAGATCTTTTAAATGTTTTGATTACATTTTGTAATGTTTTTGACATCTAAAATATTTAGAAATTTTTGTGAAATCTTCTAATATAGTTTTAAATGTTTTGAAATTTTCATGAAATATTTTGTAATGTTTTGAAATCTTTGCAATCTTTCAGACATCTTTGTAAAATGTTTAAAATCATTGTAAAAACTTTAAAATCGTTTGAAATATATGAAATCTTTTGAAAATTCTGTCACATCTTTAGAAATCTCACAATTAGTCAAATATGTGAAAGCTTTGCAAATCTTTTGCATTTTTCGAAAATTGTTCCGAAATAGTTTAAAATGTCTTGAAATAGTTTTAAATCTTTTTATATCTTTCAGAAATCTTTTTAATATTTTGCTGCTTTGTCAAACCCTTGGAATATTTGTGATATCTTTTGAAATCTATGAAATATTTAAAAATTAATGTGGCGTTTTCAAAAATCTTTGTCAATTAGTATGTACTTGAAATATTTGCCAAATTTTCTGACTTTTGTGCAATGTTCTGAAATAGTTTAAAACTGTTTTGAAGTCTTTAAAATTTTTGTAACCTTTGTGAGATCTTTGTAATCTTTTGAAATGGTTTGAAATCTTTGTCTAATATTTGCAAAAACTTCTGAAATTGTTTGAAAATTTTGAAAATCTTTAAGTATTTTGAAATATTCTGACATTCCTTAATCTTTCAGAAATATTTGTAAAATCTTTATTAAATCTTTGAAGTATTTGGAAATCGTTATGAAATATATATGAAATCCTCTGAATTTTGAAATGTTTTTGAATATGTCAGAAAACTTTGTGAGATCTTTGCTAAATCTTCTGAAATATTTTGAAATTTTTATTAAATTTTCTGAAATAGTTTGAAATATTTTGAAAATATTTGAAAATATTTTGTAATATCTTTGAAACCTTTGTGAAATCTTTGTAATCTCTGTGAAATCTTCTGATTTTTCAAAAATCCTTATGAAATCTTCTGAATTTTTGTTTGTTTTCATATCTTTGACATCTGTCAGAAAACTTTGTGAAATCTCTTGAAATTTTTATGAAATATTCTGTAATATGTTTCAATGTTTCGAAATCTTCAAATTTTTGCGTAATCTTTTAAAATATTTGTCAAATATTTGAAATCTCTGTGGAATCTTTGCTAAAAATTCTGAAATATTTCGAAATTTTTGAGAAATATTTTGAAATCTTTGTAAAATCTATGAAGCGTTTGTGAAATTTTTTTAATTTTTGCGAATTCTGAAATCTCTCAGAACGCGATAAGAAGTCTTCAACGTTTTTTTGAAATCTACTGAAATGTATTGAAGTTTTCGTGAAATCTTCTGAATTTTGAAATCTTTGAAATCTTTCATAAGACTCTGTGAAGTTTTTTTTAAATATTTGTCACATATTTTAAATATTTGTGACGTCTTTTAAAATTTTTGTCAAATATTTGAAACCTTTGTGAAATCTTTGCTAAAACCTCCGAAATATTTTTGAATTTTTGTCAAATGTTCTAAAATAGTTTTAAATGTTTTGAAATCTTTGCGAAATCATCTTTTGAAATTTTTGGTGACATCTTTTGAAATATTTGTGAAATATTTACTAAAACTTCTGAAATACTTCGAAATTTTTGTGAAATGTTCTGAAATAATTTGAAATCTTTGCGAAATCTTCTAATATATTTTGAAATCTTTTGACATTTGTATGTCATTTTCAGAAATATTTTGAAATCTTTGAAAGCGTTGAGAAGCGTTGCTGAAATCTTCGCGAAAGCTTCTGAAATTTTTGTAAATTTGATTGTATACTATATATTTTTGCGCAGGGACCTGAGCCAGCATATTCGCGATCAGATAAAGGTCGCCTTTTCGAAAGGAGAAGCTCAGAATCGAGTAGACCAGGAGCAGTGCAATCGCTATCTCAATAGTTTAAAACGACTGAGTGCAAATCAGTATGCGAATCTCTATCCGCGTACTTTGACTAGCACTGCAAGTGGACTTACACATGATCAGTGTAATTTAGCCCTAACTCCAGAATTACAAAAGCATTTTGAAGAAGAGGATCAGAGCTACTTACGGAAGTTGATGAACAAGGTAAAAAGAACGAAAAAAGATGATGTCCAGAGTTCTGATAAAGTTTAGAGGTAAGCTCTTCAATTTCGATTCAGCATGTTACTTCATCTCAAGCAGAAGATGTTCTTCTCACATGCATCAAGTAAAACCCAAAAGGCGACCTCACACACCAGTGATGGCCAATGAGGTTTTAAGATACTTAGATCTATCTCCCGGAGAAACGATCGTCGACATGACCTTTGGTGCTGGTGGACATTCTCGACGAATTCTAGAATCAGTACCAGATGTCAAAATATTTGCCCTCGATAGGGATCCCGTCGCTCACGAATTCGCTCAAGAACTGGCGCTCGAATATCCAGGACAAGTGATTCCACTCCTTGGCAGGTTTTCTGAATTGCCAGCGTTATTGAAGGAACGAGAAGTGTCAGCTAATAGCATTGATGGATTCCTCTGTGATTTTGGTTGCTCCTCGATGCAGTTCGATGTTGGAGAGAGGGGATTTTCAGTTGCTAAAAATGGCCCCTTAGATATGAGAATGGACGGCTTTAGGTGTCCGGACCAGCCAACAGCTGCCGATGTTATCGCTAGGGCCAGCGAGGAAGACTTAGCACGTATCATAAAGATCTACGGAGAAGAGAAGCAGGCTAAACAAATCGCTCGTGCACTTGTCGAATCTAGGTACACGTTCAAGAAACTGGAAACGACACAAGAATTAGCTGATCTTGTTAATTCTGTTTTAGAAGATGATACCCGAACTGACATGCTTGGTAGATCGCAACACACCGCTACTAAAACGTTTCAAGCATTCAGAATATTTGTTAACAACGAGCTGAACGAGATTAATTACGGAATACTCGTTGCTCAGGCTTATCTGAAAATTGGAGGCCGTCTCTTAACCATATCCTTTCATTCTCTGGAAGACACAATTGTCAAAAGACATCTGTCTGGTAATTTAATAGCACATCAGTCGACCAAGTTACCTCTGGAGTATTCCAATTACCTCAAGAGTTTTTCGGAGAACGAGATTATGGAAAGCAGCAAGTCACCCTGGCATATGTTACATCCGCATGTCTTAGTACCAGAACCAGATGAAGTGGAAAGCAATCCTCGGAGTAGGTCAGCGAGGTTCAGAGCGATTGTTAAAATTAATAATGCCTAGGCTAGGGTGTGTAAAAACTCTTACGACAACATATTATAGGAAAATCATTGTAGGCCTATAATGATTTTCCCATACTGAAATTCCTATAATTTTTTGTCAATTATAGGAAATTCATTATAGAAAATCATTATGTAGAAAACGGTTATGGGATAATCAGCATTGAAATAAATAATACAAAAATATTCAAGGAATAATGTAAAAAGTAAAAATCCATTAAAATCTTTTAAACCGGTTTAAATTAGTAGAAATGCCTTGCAATATTTAAAACCCTTTAGAATTGAAAATAAAGCAAATTAAATTTTTTCTCTGAATGCCTGTAGAAATTCGTTGAAAACCTTTGAAGTTTGTAAAATCTCCTAAAATATTAAAAATATTTGGTGGTTCTATAAAATAACTTTAATTCCCTTGAAATCTTTGGAAATCCTAAACAATTCTTGGATATCTCTTAAGGTTTTAGAAATCTCTTAATCTTCTTTGAAATATTGTAATTAAAATCTTTTACTTAAAACCTTTAAAATTAAAGAACATAAATGCAAAAAAAGTCAACTTGTGTAACAAACTGCAGAAAAGCCTTAAAACGAGTAGAGTATGTTTGCATAAATAAGTGTGATCGGCTTATTAGACAGTTATTTGACAAGGGAAAAACATTTATTATGAGAAAATAGGCCTATAGCGAATTACTTATAATATTTGTTCGTAAGGGATTGAAATAAGAATAGACTTGAAAAGTATATTTCTATTTCACTGAAATTAGGTTGTGTAATTCAATATACAAAGTAATATGTAGCAATATGATTCAGATTTATTATAACAATAATAAAATAATACAAAATGTAACAATCTCTTGAGGAATGGTCTTTTACGTAGAGTGGAATTGATAGTGTTAAGAGAATGATTTCGTTATTTCTAATGTTATTTGAACTCTTTGTCAACACTGATTGTTTAAAACAATCCTTCTATTTCGTCTGTCTCACTGTTCCAATCCATGTCATATACACAAGGCCTGGTAGATAATCCCGGCATCATCATAATCTGAAATTGACAAACAGGTTTATATTACAGTGGTCTTTTAAAATATAATCAGGGTTGTCACTCAAACTTAAAAAAAATTCCAGGCTACTTCCCGGTTATCTCGGACAAAAATTACATTTTTCCTGGTTGAATTTTAAGCTTTTATAATAATTATTATTCAACACTAATTGCTTTATTATATAAATTTGGAAAACAAGTAAACATTATAGAACTCCAAGGTAAAATATGTAATGTAAATGATTGCAAGAGTAATTTCAGACTTCACAGCCCAAAATGCTCTCAAAATAGGGGAAATAGGGAGATTTTAAAAGAAAAATCGAGGAATAAATTCTTTTAAACAATATTAGTGTAGGTTTTTATGATTTAAAGTCAAAATATATTGTATTTTCAAGAAAATAGTGGAATCTTCGACCAAAAAAGAAGAATGTAAAAAAAAGAGTTGAGTTTTTCCAGCTAAAAAGTCGAATGCTTTAGAAAAAATTTGACTTAAATCCAAAGAGATAATTTTTAAACAAAAAAGATGAACTTTCAACCTGCGACGATGAATCTTCAACCAAATGATTGAATTTAAAAAAAAAAGACTAAACCTCAACCAAAAAAAGTTTTATTTTCAATCAAATAGTTCAATTTACAAGTCAAAAAGACGAATCTTTTAGGAGTCAGTGGAATTTTCAATCCAAAAGAATGAATTTTCTATCCACAAAGACGAATGTTCAACAAAACAGTTGAATTTTCGATAAAGAAAGATAATAGTAAACTTTTCAATCAAAAAGAATTAACCTTCAACCGCAAAAAGATTAATTTTCTTTCAAAAGTATAGATTTTCTGTCCAAAAAAGACAAAACAGTTGAACTTTCGACTAGAAAAGATTACTTTTTAACCAAATTGTTGAATTTTCAACAGAATAATTAAAATTTCCACCAAATTGTAGAAGTTGTGAACAAAATAGATTATTTCTGATCCCAAAATATAATAGTAGACTTGTTAAACAAAAAGAACATTCAACTAAAAAAGATGAATTTTAAAGAAAATAGTTGAATTTCACATAAAATAATTTAATTTTCAACCAAATAGTAGAATTTTCAACCAAATGAGATGAATTCTGGACTAAAAAGATGATAGTAGCCTTTTTAATAAAAAACAATTAACATTAAACCATAAAATATGAACTTTCAATAAAAAAAGACGACTTTTCTACCAAAAGATGAGCTTTTAATCCAAAAGGATGAGACATAAAAAAAAATGAAATTTTCCACCAAATATTAGAATTTTTATTCAAAAGAGATTATTTTTGAACCCAAAACATGGTAGTAGACTTCTCAATTAAAAATAATTAACTTTCAACAACAAAATATGAATTTTCTACCAAAAGATGAATCTTCAATTTAAAAGATGAATCTTTAATCGATAGGATTCTTTTTCTATGCAAAAAAGATAAATCTTCAACAAAAACAGTTACATTTTTGACAAAAAAAGTACTCTTTAACAAAATAGTTGAATTTTCAACAAGATAATAAAATTTTCCACTAAGTAGTAGAATCTTGAATTAAAAATAATTAACTGTCAACCATAAAAGATGAATTTTTAATTTAAAAAAACTACTTTTCTACCAGAAAGACGAATGTTGAACAAAACAGTTGAATTTTTGATAAAAAAGACGAATTTTCAACAGAGTAGTTGAATTTTCAGCCAAATAATTAAATCTCTCACCAAATGGTAGAATTTTTAATAAAAAGAGATTGTCTGAACCCAAAATATAATAGTAGACTTTCCAATTAAAAGGAATTAACTTTCAACCATAAAGATGAATGTTCAACCACAAAAGACGACTTTTGTACCAAAACATGAACTTCAACGAAACATTTGAATTTTCAACCAAAAGAGATGAACTATAAACCAAAAATATAATGCATAGTACACTTTACAATTAAAAAGAATGATCTTTCAAGCGAAAACAGTTAGGATTTTCTTACTGGGTTCTATTAATTCAGTTCTCATTTAAGCGAAAAAACGAGAAAAAGGTAAATTTTCGTGAAACGGGAAAAATATGATTTTTTTTTAGAAAGGAGAAAAGAGGTAAATAGGGTAAAGAGTGTGAAGTCTGTAATTTAATAAACATCAATGAAAATTCAGCACAAGGAATTGTTTTTGTGATCCCGGATCTAAAATCTATTTTTTATTTTGGATTCAAAATCATACTTTAATTTATGCTCTGGCAACATTATGCTTTTATGTCCCCGAAATGATCGAAAGTAGGTAAATTTTATATTTAAAGACAAAATATATAACACGTGAGTTTACGGCACTCTCCAACTTCAAATCAGTTTTTCTCGAAAGACGGGTTTTCAGTTTATTTGCGAAACATTTAGAGTATCCCTAAATTATAACTTCATTATGTCAATTATTAGCAAGTAATTATGTAAAAGGAACTTTAGCATTTGAACGATCCATTAACACATGCTTTAAATTCTTAAATATACGGTATAAAGGTATACTTTTAAACCGTATACTTTTTTGAATAAAACATTTACTTTAAAATCTCAAATACAAAATAATCTTCAATATTTTACCGGAAATTGTTGGTAAAACTGAGCACAGTTCCAAACACATTTTTTTAGAAGAGCAAGACGATACTTATTGCAAGAGTAAAAACAAATCTGAAAAATGCTCGGCTTTTTCCCGGTGCTCAAAATTCCCGGTTTTCCCACTCAGTGGCCACCCTATACAGGGTGTCCCAGACTCAAGTGTCCGGACTTATATAGCCATATAAAAATTAAAAAAATAAATAAAAAATTCCTTTTCCAAAAATCAGTTGAAGTTTTAGTTTTTTAGTTATAAAACATTTAAGCTGGACCAATCAGGAGCGCCGTATAAACTGCCGTGTGTACGTGAACGAGATTTCAATGCAGTGTTATCGAAGCGAGCGCAGAGGTGGGGTTAGCGACAGGAGAACACTACGTTGGAACCCCGTTCACGCACACATGGCTATTTATACAGCGCTCCTGATTGGACCATCTTAAATGTTTCATAACTAAAAAAGTAAAACTTCAACTGATTTTTGGAAAAGGAATTTTCTATTTATTTTTTTAATTTTTATATGGCTACATAAGTCCGGACACTTGAGTCTGGGACACCCTGTATAAACCTGACTGATATTATTGGTAGAACTTACTTCTCCAACCATTGGAACGATGAAACCTGCGCCAACCGAGACAAAAATGTCCGAGATTTCGATTTTGAATCCAGTCGGTGCCCCCTTGATATTAGCATCGCCAGTCAGGGAATTAGCGGTTTTGGCCATGCACAGAGGTAGTTTGTTGTATCCTAATTTTTCATATTCAGCAATTTTTTGCTTCACCTGAAAGGATAAATGTATTTTTATTTGGTTGATTATCATTATTAGATTTATTTGATAAAAATATGATGAATAATAGTCACCTTGTCTGCTAGAATGACTTCGCCTGCACCATACATTTCTTTCGCGATGGTGTTTATTTTTTCGACGATGCCGGAGTTGACGTCGTAGAGAAATTTAAAGTTACTTGGTTTTTTAGTAGCTGCAATGACAGCATCGGCGAGATCCACGGCACCAGGTCCACCATCGGCCCAATGTGTACAAATTACTGCATCTGCGGCTCCACTGGCGATAGCGGCTTCTTTTACTAATTTCAACTCAGCTTGCGTATCCGATCTTGAAATAAGAAAAATCAATATAAAAAATAGAAGATTTTCTAGGACCCCTATCTAAAAAAAGCGATGTTACCAAATATTTCGAAAATAACGGACACATTGTCGAAAACCTAACTGTTTGCGTCACTGCGTGAATATCACTTTTCGTGGCTGTTTTCAGTTTGTTTTTAAATTAATCAAGATTGCAAATTTTCTGGCTCATCATTTTTTTAAATCAAAATTTTTAATTGACTCATTTTATTTCATGATAAAATTGATTTCTAAATGTTTCTAAATATTATTGATGAAAGAGAAAATTTCAATCGTAAATCATTTTTTAATATTGGGAAATAATTCTGTTCTTAACATTTTGCTATCACACTATGAGTCACTATGATACACTACAATATATCAGTTCAAGAAAATAAAAAAATTTCTTAACATTTCTGGGAAATTTTAAACTGATTTCTATTTTAAAAAGTTAATTTTACGAGGGAATTCAAAAAGATTTAAAAAAATTACAAATAATTTCTTAAAATTTCTAAAAATAATGTCGACCATTTTAAAGTAAAATTGTATACAAAATTCGAGTAAGTTTCAGAGCAACTTAGAAGTTTTTAAAAGATTCGAAATGAATTTAAAACTTGAAAAGGTTTCAAAAAAGTTTAAAAAATGAATGAAGTTCTGAAGCTTTTTAAGGATTTTTAAAGGTTTCACAATAATAACAAAATTTACCTAAAATTCCAGGTAAAATTTTAACTGTTTCATTTTTAAATATTAATTTTAAGATAATATTTTAAAATATTCTAAAACATTTCAAAAGATTTCCAAATTGGTTTTGAACACATTTTGGGAAAAATTGGAATAATTTGAAGTTATTAAGGTTTCAAAGTTTTCAAAACACTAACAAATAATTTGAAATTTGAAAAGATTTCGATAAATTTGAAACAAAATATAAATTTTGTAAGATATTGAAAAGAAATCTCGAAGCTTGAAAAGCTTCAAGAAAATATACTTTTCTGAAAATTTCTGTTAAAATTGGTAATGACTTTTTATTTTGAAAAATTAATTTTCAAAGAATTTGACAGATTTTTGAAAATTTTTGGAATAATTTTAGTGAGTTTAAAAGATAAGAGATTAAAAATATTATAAACTTTGAAGGATTTTTAAACATTTACCAACTGTTTTATAATTTGTTCTCCTAACTTATAAAAGTCCTAAATATCTCTTAAATTGCCTCGAACTTTTCCTAAAATTTGGTAAACTCCTTTATAATAAAAAACTTATACTTTTTCAACATATCTGAAATATTCCAAAATCTTTTTGAATTTTTCAAGAATCGGAGGCAAATTATATTGGTATAAACTTAAAAACAAATGTACAAATAAACTTAAGAAAGAAATGTTGTTTTGTATTAAAAATTATTCTTCCCCTCAAATTATAATTTGGGGACATTTTTGTTCTTTCTTGACTGAAAAATCTGTTTTGTTTAAAACTCAACTATTTTGTTGAAAATTAGTAATTTTTAGATGAACTCAACTCTTTATGATTTAAAGTTAAAATCTTTTTTAGTTGATATATGAACAATTACATTTTTCTTTGAAAATTCATGTCTCTTGTTCGAAAATTCAACTACAATTCAATATTTTTTTTCTGTTTATAATTCAGCTAATTTAGGTTCATTTGCAATTGGAATTTTAAATACAAAAGGACGAATTTTCTGTCGAAATAGGCTCAAAAAGGAAATAGGTAAATAGGTTCAATAAGACAGTTGAATTTTAAATCAAAACTTTAATCAAAAATAGTTGAATTTTCAACACGAAAATTGGAATGTTCGACAAAAAGACAAATTCTCTCAAATAGAGTATTTTTCAACCTACAAAGATGAATTCTTAACCAAAACGATGAATTTTCAACAAAGAAAATTAATTTTCTACCAAAAATGACAAATTTTAAACAAAATAAACCAATTTGCAAACAAATAATAACATATATTTTCAACCGAATAGTTGAATTTTCTACTAACGACGATAAATTTCCATCCAAAAATGGAATAGTTAAATTTTCATTGAAAAAAATTAATTTTCATAAAAAAAAAGGATTTTCAACATTCAGCAAGTCTTCAACTAATATAATAAATTTGAAGGAAAGTAGTTTAATTTTCAACCAAGTAGATGAATTTTGAATTAGGAAGATTTTTTATTTCTACAAAAAAATATAAATTTACTGAAAAAAATATGAATTTTCACCCAAAACTGGAATAGTAAAATCTTCAGCAAAAAAAAAAAAATAATTTTTATGCAAAAAAAATCATTTTTGTCAGAATAGTTCAATTTTCAACAAATAAAATGAGTTTTTAACAAAGTAGTTCTACGTTCAACCAAGAGGTTGAATTTTAAACCAAAAAAGGTGAATTTTTAATGAAAAATTTAATAGTTGAATTTTCAATTTAAAAAATTAATTGTCATACAAAAATAAAGCTTTTTCAACAAAATTGTTCAATTTTCTGCCAATAAGATTATTTTTTATTAAAGTTTTTTAGATTCCAACCAAGTAATTGAATTTTTAATAAAGAGAATAAATTTTCTAATAAAAAAGAGATGAATTTACAACAACAAACAAAAACGAATTTTTAATAAAATAGTCAAATTTTTAACCTTTTACCAATTAGTTTAACTTTTAACCTACAAAGATGAATTCTTAACCAAAACGACGAATTTTCAACAAAGAAAATTAATTTTCTACCAAAAAAGACAAATTTTCAACAAAATACACATATTTACAGACAAATAATTTAATTTTTAACTAAAAATGGTTAATTTTCAGTAAAATAGATTTGAACTAAATAGCTGAATTTTGAACTGAAGAGAGGAATTTTCAACTAAAATGATGTATCTGCCATTCTGCAACCAAAGAATTAATGTTTAATAAAGTAGGACAACTTCTAACAAACAAACAAAATTTCTTTAAAACAGTTGAATTTTCAATCCGAAATTATTAATTTTCAGCCAAGGCAGGAAAAAATGTAAAAGAAATTGTTGAACATTCAAGCCAAAATACAGCAATTTCAACCAGAAAATATTGATTTTCAATAAAAAAAATTATTTTTAACCAAAAAATTGCAATTTTAATCAAAAGAGAGAAAATTTCCACCATCAGGATTAGTTTTTTACCAATAAAGACCAATTTTTGACTTAAAAAAAGATTACATTTCAGCAAAAAAAAATGGGAAAGTTACATTTGTAGGTTAACAATTTAATTTTAAATGAAAAAAAGAATCTTCGGCAAAATATTTAAATTTTAAATCAAAGAGATAAATCCTCAAACAAATAAATTTTTAACAAAGTGATTCAAGTTTTACCCAAGTGATTGAATTTTCAATTTGAGAAATATCAATTTCCAGCCAAAATTAGTTACGTTTTTAGTTTAAAAATTATTTTTTAACCAGAAAAGGGCATTTTCAATCCAAAATGATGAATTTTCTACTAAAAAAATATGAATTCTCAACGAATAATGTAACAGCAGATATTTCAAATAAAAAGTATGACTTTTTAATAAAAATTTTTGAATTTGCAACCAAATAATAAAATTCTTCACTACAATCACAGTCTTCAGGATGAAGCAGAACTGTAAGAAAAGAAAAAAAATACAAGGCAAATAAATTACTAACTAAAATAAGTACTAGTCCCAAACTTCATTTTCAAAATTCTCTAACTTTGCCCCGACCAATTTTTTACTTTCTCTAACCATTAATATTCAAATACCATTTAGATTGTAGTTTCGTGATTTTCACCGTGATAAAATAAAGTCTCTTGTTAAAAAGGTAACCTTTTTTCGTTCAGCGGAGAAAAAGTTCACAAAACTATTTTTTCTTCAAAAGAACTAAAATTCCAGAATCATGAGCAAAATTCAATGACTTTTCCAGGTTTTTTCCAGGTAAGAAAGAATTCCAGGAATTTTCCAGGTTTTCAAGGATTTCTAGGACACTAGACACCCTGAGT
The DNA here is from genome assembly GCA_932178445.1 of Andricus quercusramuli. Lineage (NCBI taxonomy): Eukaryota > Metazoa > Arthropoda > Insecta > Hymenoptera > Cynipidae > Andricus > Andricus quercusramuli. Next base: position 437,579 of record CAKNXH010000169.1, on the reverse strand, counting down.
AAAGTCGACAAGGGTACGGGGTAAAGTCGGCTAGGGTACAGGCTAAATTCGGCTAGGGTACGAGGTAAAGTGGGCTAGGGTATTCGGTAAAGTCGAGAAGGGTACGTGATGAAGTCGGCTAGGGTACCGAAAACTATGAGGGTTTTATTTTCCCGGAGCTACGAAACCCCAGCTAAAAAGTATGAAACTTACTCAAAACTGTTGATGGCCACGACAACAGGGACTCCAAATTTGTTTCCATTACTGATATGCTTCTGCAGATTTGGAAGACCTTTACGGAGCAGGTCAAGATTTTCCTCAACATACTCTTTCTGAAGAACGGCGCCTGGAGTAACAGGAGGGCCACCACCGTGCATTTTGAGAGCTCGGATAGTTGCTACCAGGACGACTGCATCCGGTATGTGACCTGAGGTTCTACACTTGATGTTGAAGAACTTTTCCATGCCAATATCGGATCCGAAGCCAGCTTCCGTCACAACAATACCGTCGGGACCAACAAGTTTCAAGGCGATGGCATCTGCGATGATGGACGAGCATCCATGAGCGATATTTGCAAAAGGTCCACAGTGGACCATCACAGGAGTTCCTTCCACACTTTGCATTAGAGTTGGCTCTATTGCGTCTTTCAATAATATTGCCATAGCTCCAGTCATACCCTGTAAGATTATTTCAGACAGTAAAGTAAAATATTCTATATTGAATCGTACATATAGTAGACAGGGTGTCTATTCCAACCCTGGGGAAAAATTCCTGACAATTCCATGTTTTTTCCACGTATTTCTACATTTTTTCCAGGTATGATTTCTCTTAATAAGAAACCATTTGAGTAGTAAGTACTGCATATTTTAAAGCAATCGACCCTACATTCCTTTGAATTCAATCTTTCTTAGTTGAAAATTCAACGCTTTTGATAAACAGTCGTATTTTTGGTTTAAAAATTATTCTCTTTTCGTAGAAATTTAATCTCTTTTGGTTAAAAATGCAACTTTTTTGTAGAAAATTATTCTGCTTTGGTTGAAAATTCAAATTTTTTGTTGAAAATTCATACTTTTTGATTAAAAATTCAACTATTTGGTTACAGATCAATTTTTTCTTGAAAATTTATATTTTCGGATTAAAATTTAACTGTTTTGTGAAAAATTTGTATTCTTGGTTTAAAAATTCAACAAAATGGTTGATTTTTTTTGTAATGAACAATCTTACTTTGTTGAAAAGTCAACTCTTTTGTTGACAATTCGTCTTTTTGGTTTAAAAATTAATCTCTTTTCATAGACACTTTTTTTTTTGTTTCTTAAAAATGTAACTTTTTTGTAGAAAATTCAAATTTTTTGTTGAAAATTCATACTTTTTGATTAAAAATTCAACTGTATTAACCCTTCGATGGCACACTGGGGTCGAAAAGACCCCAAGCATGTTAAAACTTATTCAAGTCCCTTCCACATCTAAAAATGGTACTAATGGTAAATGGAAATTGGCATTAATGGTTATTAATTTTTCGTGAAAAAATGTCACTTTTCACTATAGTTTAACTTTTACAATCTTTTTTTCATATTTAAAATAAATTTTGAACTAAATAACCCACAGCATTCTTTGAAGTAACTCTCCAAGAGTTTGTAAAAGATTCAGCTACTCAAAATAATGAATTGGCTCTTTGCGGAAAGCCTTTTTCACTTGGGGTCGAAAAGACCCCAGTATGCCAGCTACGTTACGCGTCGAGAAGTGTGCCATCGAAGGGTTATAGAAAATCCGTATTTTTAGCTTGAACATTCAACAAATTGCTAGAAAATTAAACTATTTGGTTGCAGATCAATTTTTTCTTGAAAATTTATATTTTCGGGTTAAAATTTAACTGTTTTGTGAAAAATTTGTATTTTTGGTTTAAAAATTCAAAAAAATAGTTGATTTTTTTGTAATGAACAATCTTTCTTTGTTGAAAAGTCAACTCTTTTGTTGACAATTCGTCTTTTTGGTTTAAAAATTAATCTCTTTTCATAGACATTTTTTTTTGTTTCTTAAAAATGTAACTTTTTTGTAGAAAATTATTCTGCTTTGGTTGAAAATTCAAATTTTTTGTTGAAAATTCATACTTTTTGATTAAAAATTCAACTGTATTATAGAAAATTCGTATTTTTAGCTTGAAAATTCAACAATTTGCTAGAAAATTCAACTATTTGTTTGCAGATCAATTTTTTCTTGAAAATTTATATTTTCGGGTTAAAATTTAACTGTTTTGTGAAAAATGCGTATTTTTGGTTTAAGAATTCAACAAAATAGTTGATTTTTTTTGTAATCAACAATCTTTCCTTGTTGAAAAGTCAAATCTTTTGTTGACAATTCGTCTTTTTGGTTTAAAAATTAATCTCTTTTCATAGAATTTTTTTTTGTTTCTTAAAAATGTAACTTTTTTTGTAGAAAATTATTCCGCTTTGGTTCAAAATTCGACTATTTGATTGAAAATTAACTTTTCGTTGAAAAATCACATTTTCGGGTTAAAAATTCAACTGAAAACTTTTTCATAGTTGAAACCAACTCCTTTGTTGAAGATTCGTTTTCTGGCTATACATTTTAACAGTTTGATAGGAAATTCAATTACATATTAGGTTGAAAATTCGTATTTTTGGTTTGAAAATTCATCTCTTTTCGTCGAAATTTAATATTTTCTGGTGCAGAATGCAACTGTTTTTTTTAAAAATATATTTGTTTTGTTTGAGGATTCCACCAATTTTTTGAAAATTCGTCTTTTTGGTTGAATTTTATTTTGTTTGATTCAACATAAAAATATGTTTTGGTTGAAAATTCAATTGCGTGGCTGAAAGTGGAACTAATTTATTAAAAATTATTTTTTGTTGTCGAAGATTCATTATATAAGTTGAAAATTCATTTTTTTTTGTTGAAAATCTAACTAATTTGTTAAAAATTCGTTTTTTTATAACTAAAAATTTTAATTTTTCATTTTTGGTTGCAAATTTATCTTTTTTACTTGAAACTTTAACTATTTGGTTTAAAAATCAAGCATTTTGTTTAAAATTTTCCTTTTTGGAGAAAAATTAATTTTTTTGGTTGAAAAATTATGTATTTTGTTGAAAACTCATCTTTTTGGCAAAAAATTACAATTTTTGTTAAAAAATCCACTGTTTGGTTGAAAATGAACTACTTTGTTTTAGTTGAGGATTCAACTATTTTGTTGAAATTTCGATTTTTTTTTGCTTGAATTCTACTTTGTTCGATTTAAAATAAAAATATTTTTTGGTTGAAATATCGAATATTACATTTTTTGTTGAGAATTAATCTCTTTCAGTTGAAGATTCATTGACTTGGTTGGAATTGAAATTACTTTGTTAAAAATCCGTTTCTTTAGATCCATTATATAAGTTGAAAATTCATCTTTTTGGTTGAGAATTAAAATATTTGGTTAAAAATTCGTTTGGTTTTGGTTAAAAATTAATTTTTTAACTGAAATTTTTAATTTCCTAGCTTTGGTTGCTTTTTCTAGTTGAAAACTCAGCTGTTTGGTTTAAAATTGATGTATTTTGTTAAAAAATTTATTTTTTGATAGAAAATTATTTTTTTTTGTTTGAAAATTCAACTAGTTGGTTGAAAATTAATGAATTTGGTTGAAAACTCGTCTTTTTGGTAGAAAATAACAAATTTTATTCTAAAAAGCAGCTTTTGGGTTGGAAGTAAATCTGTTTTATTTGATGATTTAACAATTTCATTAGAAATTCATCTTTCTGGTTTGAAAAATCATCTTTTTTAGTTAAAAATGCAACTGCTTGTTTTGAAAATAAATTGTTTCGGTTGATGATTGATCAATTCTGTTGAAAATTCTTTTTTTTTTTTTTTAATTCTATTTTGTTTTTATTTAAAACACAAATATTTTGGTTGAAATATCGAATATTACATTTTTCGTTGACAATTCATATTTTTTGCTGAAAATTCAATTAATTGATTAAAAGCGAAAATACTTTGTTAAGAATTCATTGTTTTTTGTAGAAAATTGAACTTTTTCTTGACTATTTATCTTTTGGTTGTGCAAATTTATCTTTTTTGTACAGAATCATCATCTCTTTTAGTTAAAAATGCAACTGTTTGGTTAAAAAAATAATCTATTTTGGTTGAAGATTCCACTATTTTGTTGAAAATTCGTTTTCTTTTGTCTGAATTCAGGTGTTTTTGGTTCAAAGTTTTTTTTTGGTTGCGATATCAACAATATTACATTTTCGGCTCAGAATAAATATTTTTTGGTTCAAAATACAATTACACATTTGGTTGAAAATTGAACTGTTTCGTTAAAAATTCGTTAAAAAAAAAAGAAGTTTGATTAAAATCGGTATAAATCCAGTACTATACAAATTACTTTTACAAATAAAAAAAACTCGAGGAAGCTCGAAAACATTCCCTGACTTCAAACAAAAATTCCCTAACATTTCCAGATTTTTCCAGATATATCAAAAATCCCCTGACAATACTAGGGTTTCCAGGTTTCCCAGATCAGAAGACATCCTGACAGAGCTTTGCTTAATTTCGAATATTATGAAACTTACAAAGTCTTCCGCAGTTAGAGGAACGCCACTCTTACTGAATCCAACGACAATATTTCCAAGCCTCTTTTTCAAATCTTCAACGTTAGTGGATAAAGCAAGAACTGCCATAATTTCGGAACCAACAGCAATGCGGAAAGAAGTTTCTCTAATCAGACCTTTTTCTGCAGGTCCTTGACCAATTGTGATTTTTCTTAACATTCGATCGTTTATGTCAACGACTGAAATTGGCAAATTAAAAAATTAATGATGACTTCAACATAAAAAAATGCTTCAAATAATTCGAAAATTCTCACCTCTCGTCCACGTGATGTTCCCAGGATCAATATCTAGTCTGACAAATCTACTTTTTTCTTCTTCCGTCAGGGTACTAGGATCTGTTTTTGTAATTCCAAGTTTCTCTAATCTTCTCAGTTGAATTTTCGAAAACTTTCGAGCTCCTTTTACAGTGGGCACCAATCTGTCAAACAATGCCTTATCCGTTTGCGTAGATTCGTGGAAATACCGAGCATCTACTTGAGCAGCAAGAAGGTTGTTAGCTGCACTTATTGCGTGAATATCACCAGTGAGATGAAGATTAAATTCTTCCATGGGTATAACCTTGAACATAAATTACAAATTATAAATGAGTGATTTATTGGATTCAAACAAAGGATTTAAAAAGATTATAAAATTCAACTCAAGGAAATCTAAGGGGATTTTTAATTACTTCCACACATTTAAAAATCTTTGAACTATTTCATGATATCAAAAGATATGTATCGAGATACTCCCAAAGATTTTAATTGATGTCAGGGGATGTCGAGGATTTGAAAGATACTTTAAAAGCATTTCATTTTTTAGGAGTAAGCTTTCTCCTCGTTTCAAATCAAAGCTTTTACAAAATGTAAGTACTTGAACGGATTTCAAGGGACTTGAAGGAATTTCGTAGAATGTTGAAGATTTCAAAAAGTTCAAGGGATTTCAGGGATATCCAGGGATCTTAAAGGACTTTAATGGATTTCAAGGGAATCCAAAGGATATAAAAGTATATCAATTTATTTCTCGGGATTTCCAAGATTTCAATAGATCTCAGGGCTTTCAGTGAATTTGAAAGAACTTTTTGACACAGTGTGCGTAAAATACGTTTTTACACACCCATATGAGTGCGTAAACGGCTTATTTTTACGCACTTATATGCACGTTTTACGCACTCATATGCGTGTGCAAAACCGCATTTTACGCAAATGTTGCATAATATACTATTTTATAACACATGCACAAAAAGTCCCCTTTTTCGTACTGAAAAGTATGCCAAAAGTGACACTTTTTAGTAAGGTATGAAAAAAATACTGCGCATGTGTAAATCAATCATGGTTTCCTTTCGAAACACTAGTTACCTTTTTCGCAGACTTTTTTTAATACGCTAGTCACTTTTTGTATACTTTGATTACCTATGACAACGAGTGAGAATTACGGTCAGCCATTTTCATGTCGTGCTCAGTTATTTGTTTTGATGTGAAAATATAAAAATGAGTTCGAGTCGTAACATTTTTAGCAAATAACACTTTGCGATTTAAAAAAAGCTTATTCTCTTCGTAAATAAATATTTTTAATTATTATGTTTACCATTATTATTCTTCAATTTATTTGTAATACATTTTGGAAAACTTGTTTGGTTCGGAAACAGGTTTAAATTATTTTTTTTCTTTGCATATATGTCAGATCTTAAGAGAGATTTGAAATTATTTCTTTTTTTGCTTATAGATATGCGAAACATCGAAAGTGCAAAAAAGCGGACATCGATGAAGGTCCGCTTTTTTACACTTGTATCACAATGTACTATTTTTAGGAATTGCATAGGATTTTACCAATTTTACGGTATTTTGAGGGATTTTATTGAATTTTAGCGGATTACAAAGTCTTTCAAAAGCTCTACAGGATTTCAAAGATATTTTGGGGATTTGATAGATTTCAAAGGTTTTCAGAGATTTCAAGGGATTCCAATCGAATTTTTGGGATTTCATGGAGTTGAGGGAATTTCATGAAATTTGGGTAGATTTTAATAAAAAGACTTTCGATAGGATTTAGAAGATTTTCCAGGGATTTCAAAGTACTTTAATGGATGTAAAAGAGTTTTAACAAATTAGAAGATCTTAAAGGTTTTACGGAATTTCAAAGTTTCCAAAAGACATTAAGGTTTTTTGGGTATTTTAAATTATCTTACGGGAGTGCGATGGATGTAATGAGATTTAAAGTAATTTTAATGGATTGCAGTGAATAAAAAAAATTCCATGGCTCAAAGGACTTTGAATATTTCACGTGATTTCGACGGATTCGATAGGATTTCGACTGGTTTCAAGTAATTTTAAAGATTTAAAAGGATCAAAAGGGATTCTAATGGATTTCGAAGAATTTTATAGGATTTTAAAAGATTTGAATTTGATTTTATAATATTTTGTGGGATTTCACGAGATTTAGAAAAATTTAAAGGGAATCCACGAGCAGGGTTCGAATCGTGCGACTTTTTCTGATTTTATTTGAAAAAATGGGATCAATCGACTTTTGTCAGTTTTCCTTAGAAGTTCGCTATACTTAGTTTCAATTTTAATCACACTGTTACTTCTAAAATTTAAATTCAAAACTAGAACAAATTGTACGATCATTTTAATTCACAGCATTAAAAATTGAATAATTTCTAATTAATGCTTTATATATACTTGAAAAAATTTAAATTGACAGCATTTAAAATTGTACGATTTCTAATTGCGTGAATACGTATTCAAAGATTTAATTTTTTCACATTACAAGCCTTAAGAGATGATCAAGTAGAAAACGTTTAAAATTGATTAATTTCAAATTTAATTACAGTCTTTACACTTTTTCCCCTAATCCCCATTCCCCATTCCTTTAAAAAAAAGTTGTCTTTTTCCCCTGTTTTCAATGAACTTCTTCCTTCCCCTTTTTATTGTTTTTTCGTATAAATGCGAAATAAATTGATTTAATCCAATAGAAGAATTGAACTATTTTTTGTTGAAAGTTAATTCTTTTTGGTTAAAAATTCGACTATTTGGATGAAAATTTAATTATTTCGTTGAAAATTCAACTATTTGGTTAAAAAATTCATCTTTCTTGATTGAAAATTAACTTTTTTTTTTGAAAATTCAACTGTCTTCTAAAATATTTTGTTTCATTAACAATTCAACTATTTGATTAAAAATTCAACTATTGGGTAAAACTTAAATTTCTTTGTTAAAAATTCGTCTCTACGGCTTCAAAATTCTTAAGTATTTGGTAGTAAATGTAACTGTTTGGTTGAAAATTATTATTATGTTTGCAAATTCAACTATTCGATTCAAAATTAATTTCTCGTGTTTAAAAGTATTTATTATTTTGTTAAAAGTGCAATATATTTCAACTTGAAATCTTCGGGATTTATAACATTTAATATTAAATTTA
>CAKNXH010000169.1:399049-424746 GCA_932178445.1 Andricus quercusramuli | reverse complement strand
AAGTATTTTCACGATTTTTTTAGGATGCCCCGAGATTTAAAGGGGTTTAGAAGATTGTATGGGATGTCCAAAGATTCCAAAGCATATCCACGTATTTTGGAGAGTTTGAAAGATTACAAAAGATTTAACGGAATTTGAAAGAATTTCAGAATATTATAAAGGATTCGGAGGAAGTTTAAAAGATTTTAATGGATTTGAAAGAATTTCAAGAGATCCCAAAGGATTTTAACGGATATGTAGGGATTTTACGGAATTAAGAACAAATTCAGCAGTTTACATAGGATTCTAAGGGATTTCAAGGGATTTTGTGAGATTTCAAAAGAAGTCACGGGATTTCAAAGGATTTTAAAGGATTTCAAGAGATATCGAAGCATTTTCATGAATTCAGGCCTCACAGTCACTATGGGATGAAATACAGGGACCAAAGGGTACTTTTTGTCACAGTCATAAGGTACTTTTTTCGTGCTCAAAGGGTAACAAATTCAAGATTCATAAGATTTCAAAACAATTCCAGTTAAATTTAAAGAAAATCGAATGAATTGGGAACGAATTTAAAAATAAAAAATTCCACTGATTTCCGTAAAATTGGAATGAACGAGTAATTTAACGGAAACGAGAAAAATTCGGTGAAATTCATAAGAATTTTAGGTGAATTGAAAAAAATTGAAATGAATTAAAAACAATTAAAAAAATATGAAAAACTTAATTGAATTCAGGGACTTTGAAATGAGCTCAGAAAAATCTTGAAAATGCCCGGGAATCATTTAAATTACCCTAAAATATTTTTTAAGCTCTTGAAAATGCCAAGGAATTTGAACAAATACTTTAGAATATTTCAAATCCTTTGATAATTTTATCAATTGATCCTCAGGATCAATTTAATAGTTTTTTTTATTAACAAAATCCACTGAAATACGTAGAATTGAGTAAATTTAGAAGAATTCGAGTGAATGTGAAACTTTAAAAGAATGGCACGAAATACAAAAGAAATCAGAATAAATTAATAAGAATCCAGGATGAATTCCAAAAAATAATATCAAATCTCTTAGAATCTTTGAAACCCTACGAAATAACTCACTTTTCTTGAATAAATTCTTTAAAATTTCCTGAAATGTTATAAAATCCCGTGAAATTTTATGAAATCTGGTGATATTTCCTAAAATCCTAAAAAATTAATTAAAATACCTTGAAATTAAAAAAAAACCTTGAAATTGAAATCCTCGGAAATCTTATAAAATCATGTGAAATCTTTTAAAACCTTATAGGTCATATACAATCGTTTCATATCTTTCGAAATTCTAGAAAATTCTTTATCCTAAAATATTCCAAACGCATTGAAATCCCTTCAAATTAAGGAATTTAACACAAAATTCCTTGAAATATTTCAAATTAGAAGCTCTTGAAAATACCTTAGAAGTTTTGAAAATACTCTAAAATCTTACAAATCCCTTCAAATTATTGAAATCTATTAAAAATTTCTCGTAATCTTAAAAAATGCCCTGAAATAGATCATTACTAGAAATGGGTATATTAACCAATGAGTTAATTTATTGAAAGAAAAGTGACATTATGGGCTGCACGTAGGGTACCATAGGTTTCAAATCTTGAAAATAGCGTACTTTAGGGACCTTAAATGAGTATAGAGATATAGGGACCCGTCTGGAGGCCTGCAAATTATCAAGGGTGCCCGGGGATTTGATTGAAATTTCGAAGATTTCACAAGATTAGCAGATATCAAAGGATTTTAAGGGACTTCAAGATATTTAAAGGGATTTAGTTGATTTCACGGGATTTCAAAAGATTCCAAAGTATATCCACGGACTTTGAAGGATTATAAGAGATTTCAAGGATCTCAAGCGATTTCAAGAATTTAAAAACATTTTACGGAATCTCAAAAAATTTCAAGAGATTTATAATACAATGGTTTTTATAATGGTGGTCAAAATTATAAGTTTCATTTTATAGAATCTTGTAGTAAACGATATGCTTATTATTTCTCTGTTTATAAATCAATTTAAACCATAATTTTTTATTTAAAAAAGATACGCATGGTAATGTAGAAAAAAAAACGAAAATCGAGGAATAGACTTTGAACTTTTATAATAATATTTACTTGAAATACAAAATAGGCAAAATTTATACTTTGATTCCTTTAAAGGTCGGAAACATGAGACAATAAGCTTTTTTAAAAAATATTGTTGACAAAAACCGAGAAAATTATTTCATCGACGTAAAGACTGAGGTTGGGACAGAGTACGTTAATAAAGTTTCGGGTACTTGCATACTAAATTATAAGGTAATTAAAATGTAAATTGAAAAAAAGGAATTGACCATTTTGTAGAGGTTGATAAAAAGTTTTTATTAATTTTTAAAAACAGGAAAACTTTCCATGTAATTTTTATATTGCCGGGACTGTAAGTTTTCCGCCAATTTGACAATCACCCAAAGTAATTTCAACACCAAAAACAAGTTTTAATTAGCATATATAAACAAAAATAATAATTAGATAGAGGAAACTTACGTAAGAAATGCTTCAGGGCCCCCCCCCCCCTCCCCAACAGTAAGGATACGTAAAATTTTCCTGACCCCTCCCTCTGAAAAGCCTTACGTAATTAATGGACGTTCCCTAAATAAAAACCGTTTTTTAATACATTTTTATCAATTTTAAATACTCTTAAAACTCACCTGGGATGGAATTGATTCCACAATCTATGACAACCGCTCCTGGTTTGATCCAAGAGCCTTTAACCAATTCTGGTTGTCCAATACCGACGACTAAAATATCAGCTTGAGAAACCTATAAGGGGGGAGCACAATTAAACCGATATGCATGGTTTACGTTGTCACAAGGTGTCAAACAAAAAAAACAGGTCCTGGTTTTTTTGTGTATGTTGGATACAATGTGAAATTAAAGCAAGTCAAGGAACAATGAATAGCGAAATTAAAGCGTATCGCGTTTTTGCATCCGATCGTTTAATTTCTAATGTTAGTATTTGCTAAACGGAAAGTTAAATTCTTGTAGTAATATTTAACAAAGATCACAGCTCAAAAAGATTGATTATTTATTCATTATCATTTATAACATTTATTTTTACATTTAGAAGAAAAATCCTTTGAAATTATTCTATATCCCTAATGTACCTTAAATTTGTTGAAATATGTAGAAATCCCTTGAAATTTAATTTAATTTATTTTCTAAAGTTCTCTAGAAATGCGCTAAAATCCCTTAACATTTTTAATGATCGCAAAAATCCATTAAAATATGTAGAAATCATTTGAAATTGCATTAATATAAATTAAATTTAAATTATTCATTAAATTTCTCTTTAAAAACCGTTTATATAAAATATTGGCACAGCAAGTGCGTGGTTATGTCCCTGGATTTTTATTTCATGATATTAAGTACATAAACTATTTAAAAATTCATAGTATCACATTTTTAAATATTGAGAGTTCTAAAAATTTTTGAAGCGAGTTAAATGGTTTAAGAAATGAATCATTCTAGTTACTAAGATTTATTTGAAAAAAACTTTTACTTTCGTGATTTTTATATTTTCATGGATGCCAATATTTTTAATTAAAAGACTTAACTGTGTACATTTTCAAATTGAACACCGCGGGATAAAACAATTTTATGTAAATAATTGTTTTAATTTTTAAATAAACAAATACCATTTTTTGGTTTTATTTTGGTCTCAACGAAAAGCTTCTCCACTTAAAAAAAGTAAGAGAAAGTAGTTTGTTTAAATTTTGATAAATCTTTACATTAATTAAAAAATTATATGTTTAAAAGAGAAATATTTAACATCTACTGAAAACTGAACTCAAATTTCCGAACTGTTGAAACCTGGGCGTTGGTAGTTTTTGAAAATTGTTTAAATTCTAGAACTTATTAAATTTGCGTTCAATCGAAAAGTGCCATAAAGATCAGTTGTAAATCTTGTAATTCTCGTTTGAATTTTGGTCTAATCGAATCATTTTATGTTGTTCAGTTTTGAATATATTTAATATCTACTGAATATTTCGATTAGACCTCTTAATCTGTTAGGAAAAATAATTTTTGCTACTTGTTGATTTTTTTTTTAAATTCCATAATAATTTTAATTTTCGTACAATTCAAAAATTAACAAAAAATTAATTAGGATTGTGAAATTAAATCATTTAAAATTATTTTTTTTGATTTTGAGGAATATATTATGCTCATTCATATATTCACATAATTGGAAATTAGTGACAATGACGATTAGAATATAAAAACAAAAAATTTAAATGTTTCAGTTTGAGAATCGATTAGCTTTTTTTCTGCAGCCAAATATTGTTAAATTTTAACTAGTTGCGTTTTTACAATCTTTAATACAAACGTCTTTATATTTTAAATTTGAAAATTTCTAATTATGAAAATTTTATATTGTTCAATTTGAAACATTTTCGAGAACAAATGTTCAATTTTTATTCACTTCTTATTTGAAGTTGTCTAATATAACCATTTTAAAAACTTTGTAAAAATACTGAGATCAACATTTTCTACCTATATCTCTTCATAAAAAAGAAAACTACTTAAATAAATCAGTTAAAAAATAACATTCTTTCTTCAGTGAAAAACTCTATCGAAAGAGAAATTTTAATTTGAGCTTTAAAGACTTTTTACATCCTAAATAGTTTAGTTTGAAATTAGTAAAATTAAAACAGTAAAATTATTCATAATACATAATTCTGGAAGTTAAAAAAAACTTACTACTCGCGGCTGAGTATTATAGTTTAGAATATAATAATTGTTTACATGTAAAACTAACCATTGTATTTTCAAATATCGAATATTTACAGAAAAAAGAGAAGGGAAAGTTTTTCGAGAATCGGAGAAAAAAGTGAATTTGAAAAAAGGTAAAAATACAGGGGAATAGGGGAAACACTCTGAACCCTGATTGAATAATACTTATAAAATAAATATAAGAATAGGAATAAAAATAAAAAATAATAAAAATAAAAATTTACGCTGACTTACAACTTTTGGAAGATCTTTTGTTTTCGAATGGCAAACTGTTACTGTAGCGTTTTGCCATTTTAATAATTCTGCAACTGGAGTCCCGACTATTTTACTTCTTCCCAAAACAACGGCTTGAGCGCCTGTAATTGGAACTCCACTTCTGCAAATTTGAAGATAATTGCAAAATTTTCTTTTGGATTGAGAGGTTAATTTGTATGTTTTGAAATTTTTAAGAATAGACTTTTTGATTTTTAAGGAAGCCTACAATACTCATATATGGCAAATAAAAATAATATATAATTCCACCTACTTTTTAATAAGTTCGATACATCCATTTGGTGTACAAGGCAAAAATCCAGTCATATCGCCAATAGCAACGCGGCCTTCATTTATTGTGTTCAGTCTATAAAAAGTTAATTAACATACAGTACCATATTCTCACAGGCTATACATTTATATTATTATTAAATATAAAAATATATTTTTGACACTCAAAAAAGGTTCCAAAAATTAAAAAATTAAAATCTGATTGAATATACAACTTCTGTCTATTATGTCGATCGAAGCTAAGATAACATTTGTTTTCATTTCTTGAAACTCCGCGATAGGAATGGAAATCTCTCACTTTCAGTCATCAGTGTCAAAGGGCAAAATATCTTTCTATAAATCCGTTTATCAGAGTTACGCGATTACAATGTTTCAATTTTATCGTCATTTAATGAACATAAGTAGCCGCGGGAGGTCTGTTCTCGTATAAATTAGTACAATAACAAATAGTAGAATAATGGAATAAGGTGATGAATCCAACTCTTTTTACGATCGGGAAATGGATAAAGAATTTGCGAGATGAATAAATAATAAGAAATTTTTTCTAGAATCTCATTATCACTTAATTAAGTCTATTTTTTTATATTTTATTTACTACGATTTAAATCGATTTATAATCGATAAACGATTTAAATCTACAGAAAAGATGAATTTTTATTAAAGCAGTTTAAGTTTTAACTAATTAGTTGAATTTTCAACAAAAAACATGGATTTTCAAATGAAAATATAATAATTGATATTTCAGCCAAAAAATATGCATTCTTAATAAAAAATGTAACAGTTGATATTTAAAAAAAATGTTGATTCAAAATAAAAAACAGTTGAATTTATTAAAAAAATAAATTTTCAATAAAATAGTTAAATCCTCTACCAAAACAGATTCTTAAGCAACAAATTGATTTTCTACAAAGAAATGAATTTTCAACAACATTCATTAACATTCATTAATTTTCAATCAAATAGTTCAATTTTCAACCAAAACAAATTTTTCAGTCAAAAAAAAAGTGTCAACCAAATTGTTGAATTTTCAAGCCTAAAAGACGAATGTTACACAAAATCGTTGAATTTTCAATAAAATATATGAAATTTCAACCAAATAGTTTAATTTTTCACTAAAAGAGATCCGTTTTACACGCAAAATTGAAAAATTAAATTTTCAACCATATCGGTGAATTTTTCTACCGAGATAGTTGAATAAAAGTTTATAATTTCAAATTGAAAACAGTTGAAACTATCTAAAAAGGCGAATTTTCATGAAAATAGTTGAATCCTCGACCGAAACAGATTACTTTTCAACCAAACAGTTGCATTTCGAACCAAAAAAGATCTATTTTAAACGAAATGGTTACATTATCAACCAAGGAGGAAAATTTTCAACTAAAATGATGAATCTTCAAGGTAAACAAAATTACTTAACAAAAAAGTTAAACTTTTAGTCAAGGAATTACTGAAATAGTTGCATTCGCAACTAAAACAGATTAATTTAAAACAAAAGAGTTGGATTATCAAAAAAAAAAAATTTATTTCCTACAAAAAAAAAAAGAATTTACAACAACATACATTTTGAATCGAGTAGTTACGTTATCAAACAAAAAAGATTTTTTCAGTCAAGAGAGAAAAAAAAATCAACGAAATTGTTGAATTTTCAAGACAAAATGACAATTTTTCAACAAATTAATTATTAGCGGGAATAGGAGAAAGACTTGAAACTTGCGATAAATAAATAGGAATTTCAGTTCATTTTTAATACTTTTAAAATATGTAATAAAACACCTTTAACGGCATAGCAGGTAGCTGAGAGTTTTCAACTGATAAAATGACATTAGAAACAACTTCAAACGTCTAAGGAAACCAAAAGCAGGAAAAATAGAGTTTTATAATATTTAGTTTTGTGTTCTCACATTATTTATTTCTAGTTGACTTAGAAAGATACTTTAAACAACTCAGTGTTTTGTACTGAAAAGAATACACTAGAAAAAAAATAGATGAGAAAAACGAATCAAAATCTATACACTAAAAAAATGTTTAATAATAAAAACAGTCGTCTTTTAATCTTCTTTTTTCGGAAAAATTCTCTTTACTTAAATTTGAGCTACTGAACCACTGTGACCTCTGTGTCAGAGTTTTGGAAAAATTTCTTATAACTTTTCCAACTCTCAAATTCTTTTAATAATAGACTTTTTCAAAATATTTCTCAGCAATATAACTTTAAAGAACAAGTATGGAAATTATTTTTGATTAGCTTAGGTTCTGAAATTAAATAAAGTGAGAGGATGAATGATTTGCATATGTATATTTAAACAAATTCAAAACAATAAAAAAATAATGCATCGAGAAATGCTAAATTAAACATTTATTAATCAACAAATATATTAACAAATTTGAGCAGATAAGACTTACCCATCAACATCCTTATCAGGCGATACAGTATCTGTAATTAGATGAGAATTTATCTTGTTGACACTGTCTAACGGCATTTGAACAATAATTCCATGAGTGTTGGGATCATTGTTCAAATTGTGGAGTTTATTGAGCAATTCGGTTTCCGTGGTTGTATTTGGCAATTTCAGATGAGTGGCCTTAATTCCAATTTCTGTTGCAGCTTTAATCTTCATTCGAATATAAACATTGGAATCTTCCCTTCCTCCAACTTGCACAATCGCAAGACCGGGTGCAAAATCGGGTAATTTCGATTTGAGTTCTGCGACATCTTTACTCAAAGATTCTCGAATTTCCCTAAAAAAAAAATATTTAGGAATGATTATTTTAATTAAACATTATTTATAAGGGCAATTTGGAGATTTCATTGAATTTTCCGCTTAAGGTAGCTGTGCCATAAATCAGATCTCTTGAAAAAAATAGTTCTTTTTTATGATTTTGAGAATCAAAATAATACATGTAGCTGATGATATAATTTCAAATAAAGAACATTGTTTTGGTTGAACAAAATTTTGAACTTACAAAAAACATTTATCTTAGGTATATTTTTTGCAATTGGATTTTTTATTACTATCGCTTCTTATCAATTTTTAAACTTTTTCTATAAAAAGAATGTCTTTTTCTTTCATAGGACACGACTCTCGGGAAAAAGTTTTCAATGGTTTTAAGAATTGAAAAAAGTTTTAAACTTAATAAAAATAATAATTGTACCAACAGTTTTTACAACTGAATTTGTTCTTACTGTCGTTGCTTCTTATTAATTTTTAAATATTGGTTGAATTTTAATAAATCACGGCTTATTTTTCGGGAAAATATTTTCTTAAGAATTGTTTGAACGATTTCAGCCCTAGAAAAATTTACTTTCAAAATTGGAAACAGAAAGAGTTGTAGAGAATTTTTTTTTCTCGTAATAATGAGCCATAAATTATTCAAGTTCAATCATTTTTCCAAAATTAATAAGAAGCTATAGTAAGAAAAACTGCAATTGAAAAAGGAATTGCTAAAATACATTTTTTTGTGAGATTTAAAATTGTTTCATCAAAAATAATGTTTTTCATTCAAAAAGACATCTCCAGTAATATTATTTTGATTCTTAAAATCATAGACAAATTATTTTTTTCAGACATCTGATTTTTGGCATGACAACTATCTTAAAAATAATAGAAAACTTTTTTTCCAGAGACCTGATTTTTGGCACTATTAGCTTAATATTATTTTTCATTCTTCCTAAGTAATAAATTAATTATAACGAGATTTGTGAAGGCATTTTTTCGCGATATTTTGAGTTCTTTTACAAAATGATCTAATTCCAGAAAAGTATGTCGCGTGCACATAATTTTGCTGTTGTTATTTCATCTTTTCTAGTTTTTAAGAAAGAACACCGCATACCTTACAGTTGTGAAATATTTGAAATTCATCAAAAAATACTTTGAAATTGAACTGTTTTTAATATACTTTGTAAAGTCGTCGAAAGCGCTCATTTTGTTAATGGTAATTAATTTTGGAAAAGAAACTAAAATAATTCTGAACCTGATTAGTACCTAGTGTGATTTCTTGAAAGATTTTTAGGACAATTCTACCTGGTCCTAAGATTTGAAAAAATTGTTGTTAATTTTAACAAAAACGAGCTAAGTATAATTTTTTAGAATCCTTCCAGGAATAAAATCAATTAAAGATTGAACAAGAAGTACGCAGCTTTGAATAGTTAAATAAATAATTTCAAGACAAACTATTCTTTTTCTAAATCGCACTTAGACTGTTTTTCAAAATTTGTATTAATTATCAACGTGCATTTTTTTAAATCTATTTTATAAATTATTATAAAGAATTTTCGGAGGCGCATATTTTTTCAGATTTGGACGGTGATTAAGAATCCTATTTTTATTTTTTAAAAAAGCACTGCAGCGGTGAATTGAGGCGTGAAAAGCTTCATTGAAAGTTTACTCTTTTTTAACACATTAACTGGAATCACAGTCTGTGAGAATGATTTTAAACATATAAAAATCGTTTTTTTATCATCTTTTTTCGGGGGTAAAAAAAGTTTACTTTCAATAAAAAACATTCCCAGAATTTTAGGCCCAAAATAAACATTTTAAGTTGAAAAATAAGTCACCGGGGCATTTTTGAAGTTGGAACTTCGAAAAACCGTTTTTCTAGAACAACGCATCTAAACTTGGCGAGTACCATAAGCATTAGGGTGGCTCAAAAACACTTTTTTTAAAGGGCAACGGTCCCCCCATTTTGCTTCAAATCCGAACAAAGAAAATCCCTAATTCTTGTTTTTTCGTTTTTCCGATTTTAACTGCTGCCGGTTTTGACTTGAAGTTTCCCATGTAAAATGCATGGGGAAAAATCACTTTTTTCATTTTTGGAAATAATTTTTTAGGGTTTGAAAAAATGTGATGGAAAAGTATGGAGGCTTGTGGAGAATTATCCAACGAAGAATTTCAAGTATCGGACATATGGGTTTGACACCCCTAACACACCCCTTCGAGTCCCTGAAAACTACCCTTAAAACCAAAAATATCAATTCTTCATAAAAACGATCCTTTAAGCACTGTATTCTCATATTTTTTCACCTAAAATCATTTATATTGGTTTAGTGGAATATTAATCAACATTGCTTAATTAATTTTCAATTATTGTAACAAATGGAATTTGTTCAGATTTTTTTGTTTCGAAAATTCGTTTTTTTCCTAAAAATTATTAATATTGGTCACGTGGAATACTTAATAACAATACTTTATTAATTTCTAATTATTTAAACAAATGAAATTTGTTTAAATAAATTTCTTTTGAGATTTTTAAAAATAAAGTTTATTATTATTTCTTCAGTGGAATGTTTATCAACATGTGTTAATTAATTTGCAAAGTTTTAAACAAATTCCATTTGTTTGAATATATTTTCTCAAAGGTTTTGTTTTTTAAGAAATGAGGGTTTTTTGTCTAAAAATTCGTCGAACTGGTAGTTTATTATCTTTAGTAACATAAATTTAATAAAAAATATTTTCCAATTCTATGAAAAATAAATTATTATTGATTTCCAACAA
This sequence comes from Andricus quercusramuli, assembly GCA_932178445.1. NCBI lineage: Eukaryota > Metazoa > Arthropoda > Insecta > Hymenoptera > Cynipidae > Andricus > Andricus quercusramuli. Next base: position 413,946 of record CAKNXH010000169.1, on the reverse strand, counting down.
CCTTCAATTTGTTTAAATAATCATTTTACCACAAAATTTGCGAATTTTTCTTCATTGTTTCAACAATTAAGTGTTAATTCTTAACAGGAACATATAATATTTGAATGAGTTTTGAAACGTATTCGAAAAATATTTCTCCTAAGCGACATCATCGACACTTTCGAGTATACTTGTGGGCTTATCATTAGCAGAAATCCTTGCACCTGTGTATAATTTTATACCTGTTCCAATTGTTTGAATAATTGAAAATCAATTAATTATTGTTAATAAATATTCCACTAGATCAATAGCAATAATTTTTAGGAAAAAAGAATTTTCGAAAAAAAAATTATTTAAACAAATTCAATTTGTTTAAATAATTGAAAATTAACTGAGCAATGTTAATAAATATTCCAATAGACCAATATAAATAATTTTAGGTTGATAACAGACGAGAATACAGTGCCCAAAAGTCGTTTTTATGGAGAATTGATATTTTTGGTTTTAAGGGTAGTTTTCAGGGACTCGTGGGGGTGTGTTAGGGGTATCAAACCCATATGTCCAATACATGAAATTCTTCGCTGGATAATTCTCTTCAAGCCTCTATACTTTCCCGTCACATTTTTTCCAACCCTAAAAAATTATTTTAAAAACTGAAAAAAGTGATTTTTCCCCATGCATTTTACATGGAAAACTTCAAGTCAAAACCGGCAGCAGTTAAAATAAAAATAAAAAATTAGGGATTTTCTTTTTTCCGGATTTGGAATAAAATGGAGGGGATCGTTGCCCTCTAGCATAAAAAAAATGTTGTCATGCATTTTTGAGCAACCCTAATAAGCACACATGTTATATTTTTTTTCGAATATGAAATGTACCTACTTCCGATTACAATCCAAATATGAGTATAGTCCCAATTAGTTCAGTATAGGCCCCAGTACCATCCTCCGCTCAAACCCAAAAATAATAATTTTGACCTCAACTTAGAAAAATGCGAATATCTCCTAATCTAGAACCGGCCATAAGGGCCCTTTTTATGCGGACGCCCACTAATGTTTACGAAAACAGACGTGTTTTTCACAAAATGGTTTCTACCAAGAAGATTAATTTCCTAAGAAAAAAGATGAATTTTCTACGAAATAGTTGCATTTTCAACCAAAGAGATAAATTTTCAACTGAAATGGTTCCAATGATTTCAATGATTTAAAAAAAAAGACTTTTTATTAGTTCAACTGTTAATCATAGTTGAATTTCCAACACAAAAAAGATGAATCCTCAACGAAAAAAGAAATAGTTGATATTACAATCAAAAAAGAATTTAATTTGAATAAAAAACGGTTGAATTCATCCAAAAAGACGAATTTTCAAGAAAATATTTGAATTCTCAATCAAAACAGATTAATTTTCTGCCTTTTAAATACCTTTTCAAATAATTCGGTTAAATTTCGATATCTGATAAAATTAGAAAAATTGTTTTAAAATCTTCCAGATTCTTTTTCGAGATGTTTTGAAACCTTGAAAATTTAAAATTGAACTTTTAAAATAAAACCTAAACACTAAAAATTTTCCATAAATCTTATTGTCGGTAAACAGTCTTCTTTACCGTTTACCGACAGTGTCAAATTTTATAAATTAAGATATTCTGAGTTTTTGTCCATAATTTCATTTTCTCGTCTCTTTGAAAGTATGAAAAAGTTGAAAATTATAAAAATTTAAGGGCGTTGGAACCAGGCGCTAACCTCAAAATTGAATTAAACTGAACTCTCACTTATTCCAAGGGCCGAAAAACGTAAACATTCGGATATTCCAATTCTGCAGGAACAAATCTACCGCGAGTCGTGGGGTGATTTTGTCAAGCGACGTTCATTGGCTGCGCTTGCCTTGTGTCGATGTGCGCGCTGTAAGGATTTGTGTGTCCTTGCGTTTGCGTAAACATGGAAACGAGGGCTCCCGCTCTTCCGGCCTCTTTTGTAATTGGTCACCCACTGACGCGGGGGAGACTGGATAGGATCTTTGATAGGATACAAGGTTCTTGGTGGAAGGTGAAGGAGCTTCGTCACTTGGAATATCCGAGCTTTGGGGACTTGGACTAAGTGAGTCTTGGAGACTTGGAATAAGTGAGAGTTCACTGTACCTCCTTTTACTGATAAATAATAGAATTACATCTTTGTTAGATACAATACATGGAAACTATTTTTATTAATGTTCGGATTAGAATACAAAAAAATTGTTTTACACAAAAAATATTGAAATGAGCCAATTTTTCACTTCGAATACAGACTTGATCCAAAACAGGAGTAGGCCCTAAGAATCTTACAAAGATTTAATTCTGGTATTTATAGAGTAAAATGAGACAATTCAATTTTGAGATTAGGGTCTGGTTCCAGCGCCCTAAAGAACATAAATATTCACCAATATTAAATTGAAATTTTCTTTTTTTTTAATGTTTATACATTTTTATAATGAAAAAAACACTTAATTGGAAATTTCAATTTAAAAATTGATGGTGCAGAAAATTCGTAATCCTTATCAATAGATAAATGCAGATAAACGAAAACTGAAAACAGCTACCCCAGATAGCCCAAAAAATTCCGTGAAGATTACATGAAGTTCGCATTGTAAGGTTGAAAATATTGCAGGGTGAGGTTCAGGACAGTTGGAAAGATCTATATTAACTGGTTCGATGCGCAGTAGTACTCTATCGCACTTACGGCTGCGCAGTAGTTTTTTGGCCCTCCTACGATACCCAATTAGATATGCACCATGCCGATTTTCAACAATTTTCCATGTTTATAAAAAATTGAAGAAAAAAAAAAACTTTATTTTTTATTAAATGTGGAAAACAACCATAGTACAGTGGTATTCTAGGGATGAAAAACTACTGCGCAGCCGTAAGTGCCACAGAATACTACAGGTTTTTTGACCCTCAGAATATCTCTGGACATATGCAGTATGACCATGATTGTTTTCCACATGTAGAACAAAATTAAAATAAAACAATAATTAAAGTTTATTTTTTTTTCTTGGATGAACGAACGTTGCTTCAATGCAAAATTTTCAACTTTGTATTGCGAATTTCAGGAAATCTTCACAGAGTTTGTGTGCTATCTGGGACTATATTTCAAATTTGTGTCTAATCTTTCCCTTATTTTTTTCTTTTTTTTTGTGAAAAAATTACCTTACTTCCCCCTTTTTAGCGCCCTTTGACCTGTGCTCCCTTTATTAATAATCTTCTTGAAATAAGAAAAAAAAATATAAGTGTTCATAACATTGGAGAGTATGAAGTGCGCGTACGCCTCAGAAATCTAATCAAAGGGGCGCTATATCTCCAAATTTCCATTCAGATTAGTTCGCCCCTGTTCTATTCACAGATTCTACACAAGAAAAGATGTGTGCAGCACTTTTAATAAGAATTCGTTACTATCGATTAAATATAGTACAAAAAGAAATATAGGAGTGCAGTTTGTTTTTCGTTATACACGATATAAAATTATAAACTATTTCAAAAGTTGCATACATGTTCTAATTTATCTTGAATCTTGAAACAAACACTTGTTGATTCAAGTGACTATATTCTCAAATGCCGGTCTCTATAGTAATTTTCTTTTTGAGAAGATAAGTTTATTTTTTAAACTACATACTTACTTTGATAATTCGGTGCCGGAAAGCAAAACTCCTCGTTTATCAGTAGCCATGCCCCTGATTAACACTCTGCGGACAGAGTATAGAAAATTGATTATTAACGTAGATTTTTCAAATTATTATTTCGAGTTTTCTGACCGGAATCACAAGACTGTGTATATGTTTAAGATTAGGGAAATATTATTCTTGAAAATTTTGTCGAGCAAGGTTGTACTTTTATTTAAGGAAACCGAGGGGATGAAAGATGAAACCCGCTTCTGTGGGAGAAGAATCCGGACTCCGGTATAATAAGGTGTCTGACGACTGAGGGACTACGAGACGAAATGCTTATTGTCGTAAACACATATGTGTGAGAAACCAGTGCCGTATATTACTTTTTTTAATGATATTTTGATGTTTCAGAAAATTGTCTGAATTTTCAGAAAATTTTGTTACATTAAATTCGAGGCAATAATTCCCAGAGTGTTTAAAATTGTTTAATAAAATTATTCATTTTGATGTATTATTATAATTATTTTCAGACGTTTTATTAAAATAAATATAATAAAAATAATAAAAGAAATAATGTAATCATAAAATAATAAAAAATAAAAATAAATAAATAGTAATAAAATAATATAATATAATGAATAATAAAATAAAATAAAATAATAAAAAATATTAGAAATAATTAATCATCAATGTTTTTTGGCCAAAAGAAATCAGTTTTGGTTGACTTTTTCCTTTTTCTCGCTCTTTTGGCCTTTGTTCATTTTTGTCTCTAATGAGCCGAAATGGAGGTAGTTTGGAAGCCTAATTTTGAATTGTAAATCTTTTTCATCCTCTGTTTAGATAATATTATTCATAAGGAAGTAGATTTCATCTCGATCATAAATAAAATTTTTTAAATAGCGACACTAAATTCGTTTCAATCTTCCAATCTGTAGGGTTTGCTTATGAACATTTAAGGAGTTTTTTTAATTGAGAGCAAATAAGTTTTACCTCAATTTCTTGAAAGAAATATTTTTACTTAAATTTTTGTATAAAAAATATTTAAAATATTAGCAATTTTAGAAATGTATAATTTTATTTTTTATTTTCCTAATTGGAAAATGTGTTAATCTAAATAGATTGGTTCAAAATCAACGGCAAATTTAAGATCTGGGCACTATGATCTATTTTCTTCATTCTTCATCATTTACATACATCTTTTCAGGTTTATAAAATTTACGTATTTTATATTACACATCGTGTATGTTATAATATATTTAAAATGACATCCTGGTACTTATGAGAAAATAAGGTTGCCAAGTGGGATGTACATATTTTTCAAATTTATCAATAATTTTATGAAAATGTCAACCGGATACTTATCATTTGTCATAAGGTTGTACATATACTGTATTATAAAAAAATGACACCCTCGTTACCTATAAAAAAGGTATTCTGAGGGAGATGCCATATATAAAATATGTGCATAATTTTGCTATGTACCATTGAGTACCATTGTAGTATTTTTTTGTCCATTATAAATTTTATTATGTATTTGCATAATTTTTCACTGTTGTATTTTGTCAAAAACGATAGAAGATCAAAGAAAAAATTAGTGTTTTTTTAAATAGACGTCAAAATTCAATTCAATTTTTTTTCTCCAATCGGAAAAGTAGGTGTCACCTAATTTCCTCTAAAAAACAACATATTGAAAATAGTGACCTATTTAAACCGGAAAAGTGACTTTTAACGAATGCATGATGAATTCAAAAAATAAAAAAATGAATTAAATAACATTTTCGTGAATTTAGGGAAATTGAATAGAAATGAGAAGAATTCGAATAACTTCTTAAGAATTCAAAGTGAATTTAAAAAGTTAAGTTAATTGAAAAAAGTCCAAAATATTCCGCTGATTTCAATAAAGTTGGAGTGACTTTTCAAGAATTCAAGGGAATTCAAAATAATTTGATAAAATGCCTAAGAATTCAATGTGAGTTTAAAAGACTCCATGGAGAATTGAAAGAAATTAATGTTTAAAAATCCGTTTTAGTGGATAGAATTGAGTGAATTTAAAAGAATTCGAGTAAGTTCAAAAGAATTAAGCGAGAGTTTAAAAATTGAAAAACTGAACAAAACTTTAAAAATAAAAAATTTCCATCGAATGAGTAAAATGGAAGTAAACAGAATTCACGGCAAATTCAACAGAATTTAAGAGAATTGAAAAAATTCAAAACAAATAATTAGTCACAGTAGGCGCCGAACGCCTATAAAAAGGGGTTTGTAGCCTATTAAGGCGTTAATTAACTCTTAATAGAATCTTAGATTAAAAAAAAAATTATTTTCCATAAAAAACGTTAATTAAGTCATTCATACTCCTCCCTTCCATGCTTTCCCACCTCTACTCCCCCTACCCTACCCGATTGAAACTAAGGTTTTTTTTTCCGGGGCTACAAAATCCTAAAAACAAACGAATTAAATAAGATCTGAGTGATTTTAGAAAAATGTAAAGAAAGTGAGGAGAATTCGATGGAATTCATAAAAAATCAAGGTAAATTAAAAAAAATGCAAGATGAATTAAAAAAAAACTCATGTTAATTAAAAACAATTCAAAAAGTATACAAAATAAATTGAATTCATTACACTTGGAATGGAATGAGAAAAACCCAAGGAAATTCAAAGGGATTTGATAGTAAATGTAACGAATTGAGTAAAATTGAGTGGCTTCAGAAGAATTCAAGTAAATTAAAAAGTCTCAGTGAATTAAACAAATTTAAGAGAATTTCAAAGTATTCAGGATAAATTAATAAGGATTCAGTGTGAATTCCACAGAATTTAAGTAAATTGGAGTGAATTTAGAATAATTTGAGGGAATTCAAAGGAATTTAATAGAATACCTGAAAATTCAAGGTGAGTTTAAAGACTCCAGGGATAATTGAAAAAAAATCTATTCATTGAATTCATTGAATTTGGAATGAATTGAGAAAAATTCCAGGGAATGCAAAAGAATATGACGAAATGTCTAAGAATGTAATAAGAGTTTGAAAGATTTCACGGTGAATACAAAAACTAGAAAAAAATGCAAAAGAATTGACCAGAAATGAGTAAATTTAGAAGAATTCAAGTGAATAAAAAAGTAAATTAAAAAAATGTAATGGTATTTCAAATAATTGAAAAGACTCTAGGCTAAATTAATAAGAATTCAGGGTAAATTCAAAATGAATTCAAATTAATTGACAAAAAATTGAAAATAATCCAACATAGTCCATTGTTTTCAGTACAATAAGAATGAATTAACAAGAATTCAAGATAACTCGATGAAACGTATGCAAAATTAAAATGAATTAAAAATAATTCAAGTAGAAAAAAAGTTCATATTCAACAAAATTCCGTTAGATTCAAATAAATGGGAGTGAATAAAATTAGTGATCAAGAATCTAATAAAGTCCATAAGAATTCAAGGTTTAAAAAGATTTCACAGTGAATTAAAAAACTTGAAATTCTAAAAAAAAAGATGCATTAAATTCAGTGGATTTCAAGGAGCTTCCAAGATTTCAGGTCGAATTCAAAAGAATTCAAAGGAATTCCAAAAAATTCAATAAAATTCAGAAATCCTTAGGTTCTCTGTCTTAGTTTATTTAAATAATTTACTAAATAGTGATCATTTTATTTAAAAAATTGATTATAGTGACTTTATCTTAAAAAAATGATTTGAGAATGAATAGTGACTGAAAAATTAACGATAGCTACTTTTTTTGTGAAAGTAACTAACAAAAAGTTACATTTTGAAATGGTAACGATAACGATAACTAGTTCCTTTTAAAAATTAAAACTTACCCATCACGGTTAGAATCACACGAATATTGAAATTAGAAATATTTAAATTGGATCAAATTTATTCAATCTTTCTTCTTTAAATAATATGTTATACAGAAATTCAATATTCTCAAAGTTATATCGCGATATTGATACTTATTAATGAATCACTTTTTTTTGCATCTGGTAGAACCTACTTCAATATTAACTACATCAGAATGGACGAGTATAATTATATTTGTATGGTCATTGATCTTACTTAACGACTCGCTGAACTGTTATCATACAAACGGTTGATACAACGAATCCGGGAAAACTAATTACAAGATTTTCTAAGCCTTACGCATTTCATATAAGCGGGATATAAAAGAATACATTAAAAATGAAGTATTTGTTCATTAGTCTCCGTTACTGATGTTGAGAAATTCGAGTTGATAATCTTTGACCGTTTCGTAAAGCTGTTACTACAGTTTAACATGTAAATATTCTTATACAAAAATTAATTTAAGATTTTTTCCTTTGGATAAAAAAGTTGTAGCTTTTTCTGTTTTTTTTTAGAAAACAAATTTTTTGGTATTTTTTACATGAACTCTCCGTAATCCAGCTAATTCTTAAAATTTGTATATTAAATTTAAAGGATATATTCTTTTTCTTTATAATATTCTACGACTGTTCAAGTAGATAACATATGAATGTTTGTATGGTCCTAATGTTCTGGAACCACGGAAAAATTCAATTTTGGATTTTTTTTTTTTTCATTTCCAGGACCATTATTTAGGAACATATGAAGGTACCTTAGTGCCTTTTATTTATTTTAAAAATTTTCAACTTGATATCCCAATTCGTGCTGACGTGAGTTGTTTCAAAAAAATGTCGGTAAGCTAGGAATTGGGTAAACATAACATGGCCTTAAGACCCGTTTTATTGAATTTGAAAATATTCAAAACAGTGATAAACTTGAAAAGTTAAATGAAATGAAAACTTTATTTGTTATTAAACACAAAATTGTATAACTGGAAGCTTTACAGTCATTAAAAAAATACATCAAAATCCGTTGAAAATTTAAATATCGAACCATTTCTGTTAAAAAACAGTACGGAAAAAGTGCATTCTACGAAATATAATAGTTGATGCATTATTATTATTATTGAATATTTATTAATTCAAACTCTGCGTTAGGTATCACTCACTAATAAAGACTTCCTTACCAACACTAAGGAGGATATTATATATTATTAAAAAATTATTTTTATATATTATTATTCATTATTATTATTGTGTAATATTATTACATTATATATTCTTCTCAGCCACGAAAACAGAGTACTCGCCGATTTTTGTGCGTGTTAAAACTAGACCAAGTGACTGCAACCAGGCATACGCAACAGCCAGAGTGTTGCATTTCATAGGCGCAAAATAACTACATTTTCAATTACGAAAAAAAATAATAAAAAAAACGAGAACATTTTTCAGAAAAAGCTCTATGAAGGGGCCGCTATAATTGCCTTCAGATTATATGGTAAAAATATTACATTAAGCAATTCATCCTTGTAGATGTATTATAGATTTAGTGAAACTCCGAGTCGTTTGAAGCACCTTAAAGATATTCGGGCGTGATTTATTTAATGCCGTAGGTAGAAACTGATAATTTTGTTTGAACAAAAATGTTCATATCTTATTTACTTGAAGGCTCGTAGCACATTAAGAAGACAATTTTATGTAAATTTCATCAAAAATGTTCAAGAATTGGCTGAATTATGGAGAGTTGAAATAAAAGAGACGCAAAAATTTATTGTTCTAAAAAAAGAGGTTTTCGGGTTTGTTTTGACAACGAGAAAAGCTACTACTTCTTTATCCAGAGAAGAAAGATGCACAATTGAATTTCCTATAGAACTATATGCTTTTAAAATTAAAATTAAAAACTTGTTGAAAGTTCAATTATAGATTATTATTTTTATAGATGTTTTTATTCATAAATATATTGCTATGCAAGCCTATTTTAATTGTCGATTTTTATTAGGGCGACCAGATAGCTTGATCGGAAAATTAGGATATTATCCTACTTCTTACCCAAGAAGATACATTTTCTAATAAAAAAGACGAATTTTTAACAAAATACATGAATTTTCAACAAAATAGTTTAAGTTTTAACCGAAGAAAACAATTTTCAACTGAAATGAGGAATATTTAGCCAGAAAAAATGAATTTTCAACCAAGAAGTTTAATTTTCTACTGAAAAAGACGAATTTCCACCGAAATATATTAATTTTCCATTAAAAAGATAATTTTTCAATCCAATATAGAATGGTTATATTTGCACTTACTTAGTTAGGTTTGAACAGAAAGAAATAAAAAAAAATAATTAAAAGGAAGAATTTTCAATAGAATAGTTAAATTTTCAACGAAAAAAATGAATTATTATAAAAAAAATGAATTTCTCACAAAGAAGATTAATATTCTAAAACAAAAATGAATTGTCAACAAAACATATGGAATTTTAAGTCAAAAAGATGCATTTTTAACCGAAAATGGAATACTTATATTTTTAGTTAAGAAAATTATTTTTTTAACCGAAAAAAATGAATTTTCAACGAAATACATGAATTTTCAACTAAAAATAATACATTTCCAACCAAAAATGAAAAAGTAAAATTTTTATTACAAAAATTAATTGTCAACCAATTAAAAAGATTTTTCAACAAAACACTTCAATTATTAACCAAAAAAAGGTTTTTGAATTAAAATGATAAATCATGAACCAAAAAAATTAAATTTTGGCAAATTAGTTTCATTTTCAACTAAGTAGTTGACTTTTCAACGAAGAATGTAGTAGTTGATATTTCAACCAAAAAAGATTTTTATTTGAAACCAATAACAGTCGAATTCAACGGAAGAAGGCCAGCATTCAACAAAATATTTCAAAATCCTTGATAAAAAATATTAGTTTTCAACTAAGCAGTTGCATTTTTATAGCCAAAAAAGATTTTTGAACCAAGAAGACGAATTTTTAACAAAGAAAGATTTTTCAGTCGATAAAGAAAAAAATGTCTTTTAAAATGTGATATTTTCATGCCAAAAAGACGAATTTCTTTGAAAACGGTTGAATTTTTAAACCGAAAATTTAAATTTTCAATTAACAAAAATTAACATTTGACCAAATAGTTTAATTTTCAACCGAAAACGACGAGTTTTCAACAAAACAGTTGAATTTTCAACCGAAAAGATTTTGTTTTGTTTTCAACAAAATATTTGAATTTCGCACAAAAAAATTAAATCGCATGTTCATTCCCTAAGTTAAAAAATTATATAAATGACTTTTTCGAGGTCAACATTTTTGTTTAAATATTTGAGTACAAGTTGTATAATATGTTAATTATTTTAAGGAAGTGTCTACACGTACCGAAAAAATATGGCTATTTCTACCGAAATTTTGGTACAAATATACCCTTTTTCGCTCCCACTATTCGTACTGAAAAAATGCGACTATTCGTATCAAAATTTCGTTATCCGTAGCCATAGCCTTATTTTAAATACTTTTCAGAACATGAAAATTCAGAGCATGAAAAATTAGAATATAGCATAAAAAATGTAAGTTCAGAACAGCGATAGAAAATCAGAAAATGTCCTGATAAATCAAGCGTCTGGTTAGCCGAAGTTTTATTAATGTCAGTCAAAGTCACTTTTGGATATTATTATGTCTAGACATCAAGAATCATGGAGTAAGGGTTTAAATAATACTCTCCGAAACTTGGAAGTAAACAAGGCAAAAACAATTTAGTTCCCTAAATTCTGTTCTGTGCTAGAGCGCTGAGCGCCACAGGACGGCCCCCACGGCCCCTCGTCTAATACTCTAATTTACCGCGTCGTCTGCAGCCTCAACTGAGACAAAAACAGCGCAGCTCAAACTTTGATAGAACTCAACTTCGATAATGGAGGCGTGATAGGTCTCTTATCATTACTGAACTGACAATAAGAACGATTCACTACGATTTCTTGTTCGCTTCAATTTTACTTCACTAGCATCATTAATCGCCCGCTACGCGCACGTATAGTTTTTCGATTTTAGGGAAAAAATCATTTTTAATTCAAAATACAAATTTCGAATAACTATCTCTTTTTTCAAGTTTATTTGTTCTGAAGTTTATATAAATATAATTTCCCGAAGATTCTTGAGAAAATTCAAGAAGATTTTTGAAGATTTCTGATATGTCCAATCAAAATTTCAACAAAAAAGTTCATTTTCAGCCAAGTTTGTAGTTGAATTTTTAGCCAAAGAAGATAAATTCTCAACGGGAATATTAATACATAATTGATATTTCAGACAAAAAAGGTTTAAATTTTGAATAAAAAAAGTTAGTATCCGGACACAAGCACTGTTAGACTTGACAGTGTTATAAAAATCCATAAATGTGAGGACTGTCCGGTTGTTTAGACTCGGCCTTATATAAAAAGAAACAAAAAGAGTTGAACTCATCCAAAGAGACGAATTCTCAAAAAAATAGTTGAATCTTCAACAAAAAAATTTAATTTTTGCCAGTTACATTAAAAAAAAGGAGTATATTTGTTCTAAATCAAGGAAATTAATCTTCCACCATAAAAGGCGATTTTTCAACGAATTAGTTATGATAATGTCAACCGGAGAAATCAATTTTCGACTGAATTGATGAATGTTCAAACAAAACTAAAATGCGATCAAAACATATTTTTTTGGATAATTAGGGTCAGTCCCTGTTTTAAATTAAATCACACAAAAACTATTGAAAGTATTCAAATTTCCACTCCGAATACAAATTTGAATAAGAACAGGAATAGGCCCTAATTATTTGAAAAAGATTTATATCTGGTATTTATAGAGTAAAATGAGGCAATTCAATTATGAGATTGGGTCCTGGGTTCAACACCCTTAATACAAAATAAAAATTTCGAATTCCTATTTATATTTCAAATTTATTTGTTAATTGGTTTTTAGGGTCACATAAATATTATTTTCCTAAAATTCTTGAGAAAATTCAAGAAGATTTTGGAAGATTTCAGATGTGTTCAAAAAGTATCATTTTTGTAATTTATGGAATTTTGCAAAATTTATGGAAAAAATCGAGTCACATTAAAACATATTTATATCTTTTAGAAGTTTGGAAGAAATTTAAAAATATTTTATAAATTTTGTTTTGTTTTTGTTTTGAAATATTTGTAATCTTTTCAAAACCTCTTCAATTCCTAAATATATTTTAAATTGATCAGAATTATTTCTAACCTTTTGAAAAATATTTCAAAGTTAAAAAATTTGCTTTGAATGATCCAGATTTTTTTTCGAAATTTTTCGAAATATCTTGAAATGTCTTTTCAAATTTTCTTCGAAAACTAATTTTTCAAAATAAAGAATTATTAAAAATTTTCCTATGAATCTTATAAGAAAAGATTTTTATTTCCTTGAAAATTTTCAAACTTCTTAAAAAGCGTGGAAATCTTTTTGAATTTTAATTATTTGTTGGTATTTATAACCTTCCAAATATCTTAAAATTATTCGATTTTTAAAAAATCTGCAAAATTAAAATAAGTAGCTTAAAACCTTCCACATTCTGTTTTGATAATTCTGGAAATCTTCTGAATTGTTCTGAAATCTTCTTAAATATTCTTTTCAAATTAATGTAAAAAAATGAAAACTCAATTTAAATGTTTTGAATTCTTCTTGAGTTGTCTCAGGAATTAATTTTTCAAAATAAAAAATCAGTTCAAATATCCCCAGGAATCATAAGATTCTTTTTATTTTCTTGAAACCCTTTATAATTCTTGAAAAGTTGTCTTTCGAAATCTTCAAAAATCTGCATTTTGTTCTAAATTTTTTGAATTCTTCTCAAGATCTGAATTATTTTCCAAACTTCACAGAGTTTTAGTTCCCGCCTTGTCCCGCAACCGTAAGGTCTTTTTTAATGCTAAAATGAAGGGTTCTAAGAAAAAAAAATCATAAGAACTACTTATTCGTTATTGCAAACAAAATAAAAATGAATAATTTTAACGGCCGGTAAACTCTAAATTCCAATCAGTGAAAATTGTCTGATTCGCAACATATTTTGACTGTTTCAAGCGATGCGGATTCGGCGATGGGCAAATCAGTCGAAACTGACTGATCATTTCAGTCAATTATTCTCATTATTAAGTTTAGTAATTTTAAATCATCTAATTAGTGACCAGTGAATCAGTCATTTCAACTTTGAAAATCCATATTTTTCACTCTATTCAGCAATCAGAAATGGATTGATTTAAAGAGCAATTTTCACTGAATTGAATCATTGAACTTGATTTATTTGTATCTTAGGACATAACATAAGAATCCGTGAATTTTATTCTTTTAACCGCAAATCAACCATTTCGAATGACTAATCGATTCAGTCAGCAATATTGACTTCTTCATTTGGCGCTAAAGCGAGTATTTTGTCAGTAGACATCACTAAATATTTAGTTAAAGCATGTTTGATTGATTGAATTATTCGAATTTTAACAGATTAAAATTAAGACTGTATAATCTACAATCTTGTATTGCAATTTTGTCACAGTTCCCTTCCCCCCTTCCCTCGGAACCCTACCCACGTATTTGCATACTGCTAGAAAAACCCAGCAATATGAGTATCTATGAAAAGATCATGGAGAGTAGAGTCAAAATTTTGTTGACCCCCCCCCCCCAGAATGTTATATTGTGATTTAAAACATTTTTTCATATATAATTGACTTGTAACTTTGCATTCATACGTAGTTTTGAGTTGATATTCCCCCATAATCCATTTCAGCTGTAAACCCTGCCACCCCTCTAACGCGCCCCCTGGATTTACATACTATTGACAAAACCCCAATAATATTGGTATTCATGAAAAGACTTTGGAGAGTAGAGTTCAAATTTAAGTTTGACCTCCCCCCCCCGTGCTTCTAGATGGTGTTCAAAGTGAGAAATTAGGCGGCTAGAAATTCCGATTTTTTTTTCTCAATTGAGAAAGAATGGAAGCATTTACATATGGGACCGTACTTAGGTTACGTAACGGATTGCATGGTTTGCAGGTAAAGACTTATACATATAAATATTTATACACATATAATAAATATTTAAGAAACGTGCCCTGCTTAAAATACCAGTTAGAAAACGCATGAAACTGGATAGAAAACGGTTAGAAACCAATTTGGTATTTACCCGGTTCTAACCGATTCCTATCCGGTCACCATTTCAATTTCCGGAACGTACCCGGATCCTAACAGGTACTTAGCCGGCAACTGGAACCAGGAATTAAATATTGGCAAGGACCAAAGTTCGTTTCGAACTGGTTCTTAACAGTTTTCTACACGGCACTCGATACAGGAAACATACCGACCTATCCTAACCGGTTTCTATCCGGCAAATTAGAACCTGATATTAGTTATTGATACACCGAAATTCGTTTCTAACCGGTTCTTAACCGATTGCTACACGACACTCGACACAGGAAACATTCTAACTGGTTTCTATCCGG
>CAKNXH010000169.1:338052-398104 GCA_932178445.1 Andricus quercusramuli | reverse complement strand
CGGTTACGAATATTACATTTTGCCGGATAGAGCCCGGTTAGGTGTCGAATATCGGTTATAACCCGGAGACAAGAAGCGGTTGTGGCGCGGTTTGGGCCGTTTAGAATCCACTTCCAACCGGTTCCTAACTGAGTCCTATGCGACATTTTAAGTAGGGTCTATATAGCTTTCAAAGGCGAGCGATTGAGCAATTTATATCTTCAGATCTAATTTGATTATTATTAATTTTATTTAATTTTTCAAATGATCGAATTTCAATTAAGTGAGTCCATTCCTAACAATAATATAATGTAGTTTTATGTAAAATTGTATGGGATTTAGTAGATTTTATGCTTCACGGGGGATTCTCATACATATAAAAATGTCTATTGTTGATTAAATTTGAAGCGAGGTTTCACTTTGTTAAACACATTTATAGGAAAGACATAAAGATGGATTGCGTTTTGCTGTTTGCTAGTTATTGATGGTAGAATTAGATAGGTTGGCCGAAAATTTTGTAACAAATTGTTTTTGGCTAGATTCGTTTTTCACTCACCAGGTGTCTTTGGCACGTAAAGTTAAATTCATATTAACTTTCTGTACACTTACTGTCAGTTATTTATTTCATTTGCGTGTTTTCAAAAATAACCTAATATATGAAAGACGGTCTTGACAAATCGTAACAAAATCTCTCGACAACAAGAGCGTAACAAAAGTTGACCCCCCCCCCCCCCTACATTAATGTTACGTTATATGTGAATGTTCCCAAAAATTTGCATCAGACTGAAAAACAGAAAATAAAATAAATAATTTTTTAATCGTTTTTTAAAACAAAAATATACCATTGCAAGAAACAAAATAATTCCCTCAGAATGTGGGATTGCAATTATAATTTAATTATAATAATAATGTAAACAAAAATAAAAGCCTAGTGCATAAATATTGAACATAACATTTATATGCAAAAGAAAATTATATTTTGTTTCTTTCTGGTATGTATATTTCAATAAAAGACTATTTTTCAACAATTTTTCAGGAAGTATTTTGTATTGTGTTTCGACATATCACAGAAAAAAACAGAATGTAATCTTTACAGCGATTTCAGAGTAATCTTCACCTAAAACAAAAATTACATTTACGTGAGGAGCTATTCAAGTATTACGTAAACATTTTGAGAGGGGGGTTGGTCTAAATCGATGCTTATTGCTGTATATTCGTGATAAAAAAATATGTTCACAATGGGGGGGGGGGGGGGGCCAAGAATAGGAAAAAGTATGCTCACTTAATACTTGAACGGCCCCTAATAAGATTTACCCACCACGAGGGAAGTGCTGACCATGTCAACTGTATTGAATGTCGTTTTGTTTCGATGCGAAAAATTCAAATTTATGTACTTGAAAATTACCCGCAAAAAAAATTCACTTCTGTTTTTTTTGTGATTTTTTACAGGATAGTTAATGAACTATATGTTATACATTCTATTTAACATAATTTTAAGGATATGATTAATTCTAATAATAGGTTTTAGAATGGAATTGGAAAGATACTCTGGATTACATCCGGGGATAATTAACATAAGCCAAAGGTTATAGGTTCACTAAATGCTATTCTTGCTTAGTTCACTGCGCTGATTGGTGGATTTGTAATTCCCTCACAACATGATTTTCGAGTGACTTACCTAGACCATCGCAAGTGGGCCGGCTAATCACCGAAGATTAGTAAGATTAAACAGTAGGTTGTCAATGAAATGCAATATAACAAATTTTGTCATTAATTTTTGGGATTAAACAAATAATTATTGTTTAAAAAATGACGAGAAAGTTGAAAATATTATGAAAAACTTTATTCGAGTGGAATTATTTGTTGCAAAGTTTAGAACCTTTTTGTTTTCTACTTCCTGACGAAACTTATGATTCAACAATTAAAAACTGTTTAAACGATACAGAACCTCTCAAATGCATAAATACTCACTTTATATTTATTAAATTAAGTCTAAGCGTTTAAAATATTTAAATGTCAGTGGCGCATTATAAAAAAAACATGTGAAATCTCCCTAACCGTTAATTACGTAAACACGTAAATCACCGATTCATCTCAGGTTGTGAGTAAATGATGCTGGTATGATTTTAAAAATAAACCAAAAATAATAAATAAATGAAAACTTAAACTTTGAAAAGAATTTTTGGAAACAAATTTTGTATTGAGAATTTCGTTGTTGTTTAAAAGTAATTTTATGGTAACATAAAACAGTATCTGATAAATATCATCTAACTTCAAGGATCTTTCGGTTAAAGTTGGTTGAGGCTCACCATGTTTGTTGTTTCCGAGAAAAATGCAAGAATTCGATTCTCTAAAATATTTTTTTTCAAAATAACTAATAATAATGAACAATATTCAAATAATGTTTTCGAAAAACCGCCGCCATATTGTCATTAATTTTTTTTTCAATTTTTACGAGAATTTTTGAATTAATCTATCTCCTTCGTACAGACATAATTATTTAGGTCGCAAGGTGTGAAATATAAAGAAATTGTATCCGTAACCTTAATAATTTATCCTCTAAGAACTGACCTTTTAATTTTCTCAATTTTCACTTCAAAATTTAAAATATAAAAACTGACTCTTGAAACTATCAAGGACATTTTTACCGTTTTTACTTTAAAAATATTAATCTCTAACCAAAATATTATGAGTAATTTAATTAAATCACGAGCACTTGACGTTTGACAATGTTTACTTACATTTTGATTGGTCTCTGGATAAGCCAATTAAATTGGTCATGGGCAATACATAACCGGAATCGGAAGTCCTAAAATCAGCTCATTTTTAAAATTTTCTACACATTTACACATTGTGTGTCGATGCAAACTTTCGCGCCTCCCTTGGCCTCCATGGCAAATTCCGATTCCGGCTGTCGATCAAAGAACGATATGAAAATTGTAGTTGTCAAAACCAGGAAAATAAAAATTTCGCTTGTTTCTCGGATTGTGTCGACTGAATGCATCAGTAATTAAATAATGTAGAGCATCTAGAATATGCCACAATTTTTAGATGGGTTTATGAAAACATTGAATTATTAAAGAAAAATGATTCAAACAATTAGCAGAAATTTTAGAAAGTAATGGAAAGGTTCATTATATATACGAATTATTTGAACAATTCAGAAATAAACTCTTTTTTCTCTAGTTATTTTCGGACGAAAGTTAGGTTTACATAAAAATTGATGAAACATAATAGAAACTTATAAAATGAATGAATTGTTAGTTGACATTCATAAAATAACTTATAGCTTAACGTTAAATTTAATTAATTAAATTCGAAAAATAATTAATTAATTAAATCATGTTAACCCAATTTTCTATAATATTCCAAGCAGGTTTTCAGAACAAAATTGTTTTATCAAATAAAAATTAGTTAAGCAATCAAAACTTATTTTAAAAGTGCAATGAAATTTAATAAATTTTATAAAAAAACTAAGATTAGATACCCTATTATAAAAAAGTAAAAAAAAATAATATTAGTATAGAAAATTTTAATAATTAAATAAATAAATGTCGAAAGTTCCTGAGATGTTGCGGAGATTATATCTTCATTATTATCAAAATGAAAATTCTATTAAAACATAGTTTCTGAAAATTAAAACTAAATCGTTGCAATCCATCTCGCCTACGAAACTGAGCAAATGAGGCATTACTCATTGAAAATATGAGTGTGGTCTCTGATTTTTAGGAATAAGGGGTAGTAGGCTTTTCTGCGTACAACCCCTTGCAGCCTTCCGTGCCATGGGCTTCAATTACGTCTTATCTTTGCGCTGGTTTCTAGGGGTTCTTGATCGTAACGCCACCGCATGACTTATCCCTTTCCCTCATTTCTCCAGGGACCTTCGGCGCCGTTCAAATCACCCCGGGTTTTCTCGGACTTAACGTTAATTAATTTCAAGGTGAACGTACTTTCAACGAATCTTCTTCACATATCTAGAATGTTCAATAAAAATTGTTTCACGTTTATTAATTTGTTGGGTCGGGACAAGTTAAATTCATAATAATTAAATTCCACAAAACAATGGAAAAAAGATTAGAATTCTTCTCGAATTCTCTGATGCTAGTGTGAAGCGAAAATTTTCATTTATTCTTTCTGGAATTCCGTCGAATTTATCCCTAATTATTTTCTATTTATTATTTTTTTATTCTTTCTTTAAGTGGAAATATATTTGTCATTCCACAAGAAAAGGTACCACTTTGTAGTTATGGAATTAAGACGGTACACGCAGAAAAAAGATCCGTAACATTTACAACACGATCGGTACAGATATGGACAATATGAATTATTAATAGATTTTATAAGGAGTTCAGTTTACTCAACTGATTTCCTGTACATTCCATGTAACCTTCAGTAAAATCTACTGAACTCGGATTTTCCATACATTTGTAAATTTGACTGGAAGTTAGGTTTAATGTACAGAAAACCAGTAGATTCAACCTAACTTTTTGTAAGATCTACTAAAAAGTCATGTTGTCAATATTTTCATCAATCGTGTTGTAAATTTTACAGATATTTTTCTGCATACCGATACGAGGTGTGTTCAAAAAGCGAGGTGATTTTTCAAATTTCGCAGGATACGTACATTCGAGCTTCAATTTTTATTTATATTATATTGGTACACTTGTCCCGAACATATTTGCAGTTTCAAGTGTATAGCATTTTTAGTTGTATAGCATTTAATTGATTTTTAGTTGACTGAATGAAAAGGCCAAAAACGAATTAAAAAAAAGTTTGTTTATAAGAGGCGTAAAGGTTAGAAGTCTTTGGTGTGATCTTTGATTTTCTGGTGTCTGGAGAATACATCGTTGGAAGAACTTAATGCTACACCAAAAAGTGCTTATCAAAAGTGCTTTGAAGATTGCAAAAAGCGTTGGTACAAGTGTCTTATATCTGAGGCGGATGACTTCGAAGGAAACAACATTAATATTGATGAATAAATAAATATTTTTTTGTATAAACTAAAAGTCACCTTACTTTTTGAACACACCTCGTAGTTACCCGGATAAAGTCCTGACATTTTAAGACCGGGACGGACTCTCTATGTTGAAAAATGAGTCGTCGGAGCTTTTTTTAATTTAGAACTTCGAAAGATCGCACAGAAAAAACGGAAGATGAACTTTACATCGATTTCCGACGAAAGATTCTCTGCAACAAAAATTAACTTCACAGGATAAACTTTACACAAATATCGGTTAAACTTTCTTTTGTTTTTCCATGTCAAACACATGTATTTTGAAAGATGCGAAGTTGGCTGGACAAAACTTTATCGCTCTAAAAAATTTCTTGCAAAAAATTGTATTCTTAGATTTTTCTGTGCGCCTTTCGAGTTAGCTATAATATCATGAGCTAGAGCATAGACTGATGTATAATTTTTCATCAATATACCAAAATCGCTAATTTTGATATTTGTTCTCTTGTGGAATGATAGACATACTTACATACTCTTATTAGCTATGTTTTCTCAAAAACTAAATTACTTTTATTGTTAAATAAATAAAACGATCGATCATTTTATTTATTGTACAGAAACACGAATCTCGATAACTTGAAGTTAATTCACAAGTCTTCCCCTGACGCCTGAGGCAATCTTAGATGGAATCAATATTACTCCCTATAATAGCATCCTGTAGAGTTCGGAGAATCCTTTCAACCCTTGGGTCCAGTGAAACATATTTTACTCATGCTTTTTAAACACAAAATATTCCAGTTTAAAGATTTACGTCCGAGACATAAATCGAATATTTTTATATAACTTGCCAAAAAGTATAGGACGAACTAAATTGCGTACTTATATAGATACCATTTGGTAAAGTCATCTGCAATTGCTCTATACTCTCTGAATTTGAATTAGTAGAAAACTACTAATTAGTAGTAGTTTTCTATCTAATTGAAATAGTTGGTAATGTTACTACTGAATAAATTAGTAAATGTATTGCTAGTTACTATTTTAAGCCTTGGAACTTATATAACACACTAAAATAATTATTTTTTGACATAAGCAGTTTGAACATACAATTTTTTTCTCACTGTATACGATGGAAATTGCACATGTAACACTTACTTTCCGATAAAACGTAAATGTTTTCATATACTAATTATCTTCAACTATGCAAAGCAATAATAAAGTTGTTTTTAAGTACGAATGAAATTAAATTATTTCTCCCCATAGCAATTCATTGCTACTCATTGAATTAGTAAACTGCCCGAGTCGAAATTTAGACCCTACTTTGAACCTACAGCTCCTCATTAGAACCTGCTTTGACGCTATTTAAACCTATAGCCCCTACTTTGAGGTTTTTACTCCTAGAGAATGAAACATTAGAGCCTCCTTTGACTCCGTTTAAACCTACAGGCCCTACTTTGAATATCTAGAAGCTACACCCAGGAAACAAGAACCCATTGAAAAGGCGACTCCGTGCATTGCGTATCTGTCATTTGCAGATTAAGATTTTTTAAACTGAATTGGTTTGCGACTATGTGAATCGGTAAGTTTCTCGATATTAGCACTAATAAAGTATCTGTAAGCAAAAAGAAAAGGATTCTTTGTAAAAATGTTAATTTTCTTACAAAACTGAAACTAAAGTTTCCATTTGAGCCTTGAGTTATCGAATGCTATCGTCCCAAGTAGACATAAAAGAATATAAATCAGATTTTCGACTTGCGAAAGACAACCAAATTTGGAGGTTACGGACAAAACAATCAAATAAAAAATTGTCGGACTAGTCACAAACGGACTAGTGACAAATAAGTTCTCAAATTATATGATAAAAAACACTACAAACAAAGAATTGTATACTTCACGAGTTTTGTTTCAATATTAAGTTCCTAAGGTACAGTTGATAGTGACAGTATTTCTGCAGAGAAGGGAACCCATAATAAAAATTTATAACCATTACCGAAATTACGCCATTATTATTTTTATTATTATTATTGCCAGTGTAGGAGCTGGAGCATCAAGGCAGGGTGTGAAGCGCCAATGGAGGGTAGGGCCTGGAGCACCAATGTAGGTTCTAATTTAGACCCTACTTTGACGCTAAACGTGGAAAAACGGCCGATTTCGGACGTTTTTAGGGTCAAAGTAGGGTCTAAATTGAATTGAAATCGCTGCTTATTTTGAACCTACTTTGCTGCTCCAGCGCCTACTAAGATAGGAGTTATAGGTTCAAAGCAGGGCCTAAATTTCGACTCGGGTGGTACTACTAAGCAGATTAGTAGAATACACTTGATAATTCATTTAGTAACCTAAATCTTACCATTTCATTTAGTAGAAAGTGATAAAATTACTAATTTAACAGTCAGATTCAATGCTACTAATTGAATTAGTAAAATTTCTACTAATTCGGATTTAGAGAGTATATTTTAGCTTTTAATTATATAATTTGTTGCATATTATTATTCTTATTGTACCTATATATTATCATGGAGATAGCAGAAGAAAGGATATGGGTAGTCCAATGTGGATTTATGCCAGGAAGATCATGTGCGGATCAGATATTTAGCTTGAGACAGATCCACTGTTAGAAATTTCTGTAGGAATTTTCAGCGAGACGCGTTACTAAAGATTCATGCAGAAACCGTTTCTAAAGTTTCCTAAACAGGAAAATTCTGGTAAAATTTAGTAATTTTCAGTTAATGTAACTGAAAATTTCAAGAAATTGAAAAATTTTTCCGGTTCATTAATTTTAGTATAAAATATGTTGTCTGTATTTTTCCTGACAATATAAATAGTATAAGAAAATATGAGTGAAGTTAATATAAAAACATTTAATTCCTTGAGTATATTATATAACCTAGATACATACATAGTCATTTTACATATAATCTTCGTTCACATATATAGTCTAACTATAATTTATATTGTTAAAACAAGCATAAACTGTAAATTTATATTCAAATTATTGAATTCAATTGAAACCTGGATTAATTAATTATTATTGATTAACGCAGCTGCTGCTAGTCACTTACTGCCCTGATGTCCTGATTTATTGTGAAGATTATTCGCTCATCAATTGAGCCTTTACATCATTCCCTTCACTCTGATTTCAACATTTTTCAGTTTCTTCATCCCTTTTCATGTTTGAGATCATTCAATATCGGAAGAAACAGGTTTACTGCATTTTTATAATTTAAAACAACCTTTTGCAGTGCATTGATGCTTATGACTACAACCAACCCCACTTACAAAAA
Organism: Andricus quercusramuli; assembly: GCA_932178445.1. Classification (NCBI taxonomy): domain Eukaryota; kingdom Metazoa; phylum Arthropoda; class Insecta; order Hymenoptera; family Cynipidae; genus Andricus; species Andricus quercusramuli. Next base: position 389,896 of record CAKNXH010000169.1, on the reverse strand, counting down.
AGCCGTGACACGTGTTGAATGAAGTTCGATAATCTTTCGAACTATGCTCACGCAATCGCGATTTGAATTTAGACCTGAGGCCTTCCCCTTGTACAATCTATCCCCTCTCCTTTACATCTTTTGGTTACCCATATCATATAAATTCCTCAATCTTCGGTAGTGTAATGACGCTAGAACCGAACGAATTCACATTTACTGCTATAATAATAATACTGCCGTCCTGATAAAGAAATTGTACAACAACATTTTTATCAAAAAGTGTTTTTTATATGGTTGGATTCGTAATAAAAAGACGAATTTAACTATGCTTATCATTAGAGTAGAACGGGGCGAGGCAGCCAAGACGCCACATTTTGGCGTGCAGAGCACTTGTTTAAAAGTATATCAAAAATTGTATGGTGTCGTTAGAAAGCTTGATTCTTTGGCTACAAAATTGCCTAATGAAATTTTGACATAGCTCACCCATTGCAGTTTCTACAACCGTTTTCCAGAGACGCTATGTTTTTTCTTAACTGTAAAAACGTGCGGCAAGGCAGCCAACCATTTCAGCAGTTATTAGGCAGGATACAAAGTTTTAATACACATACATATAATAATGTACAAGAACTCAAAAGAAAAACAAACAAAAAAAATTGGAAAAAATCGGAAAAATTAATATGTCCGAGGTTTCATAGGAAGTTTATACCTTCTTCAGGCGGCCTCGTCGAGGGCCGCCACAAACAATTCGCTTTTTAGTCTTTTCGGCATCATCTGCCGTTTGTTGGCTAACTCGCTCCACATGTGCCTTTTTCCACAAAACTTTCGCACAAAAAAAGTATTTTGAATATCGAAAAATCAACTATTCTACCGTGTTAAGCACAAAATTCTACTGCGGAAAATACTTGCTTTACTTTTTTTACACAATCTACACACGAAGGATAAACTAAACTAACCGACGTTACACTACAAAGGCGCGCGATTTCAATTAACGCTGTGGGAATAAGAAGAAATTGGCTGCCTCGCCCCGTTCTACTCTATTAAAAATGTTAATTAAATATCGATATAATTAGGTCTCAATTAGCATATCTACAGCGATTTTCGAGAATTCGTGATGATGAAAAAATACATCTGCAGAAACTGTAGCATATCTATACGAATTTCAGGATTTGGGATAGTGCTGAGCCCGGAGATCCAGATAAAAAAAAACACATCTGCGCAGATATGTTTTGGTCATGAGGATCCTCGGTCCTTCTGCAGTCCGATTTTCTGAAATCAAATAGCACAAGTACATGTTAAGTTTCTTCACTCGGATTCGAGGTTAACTTTGAGCCACCGATCCTTCTTTTCAATAGCACATCTGCATTTTTTATTTGTCCAGCAAAAATAATTCTAGTTGATTAACAATATAATTATTATTAATTATCTGAAATAATTATAGAAAAATCAAATGTAATTCAATAATAAATTAATGATTACATCATAATATTATTTTTTTTTATCAATTTTTGGAAAATTTGTAGTTGTTAAGTTTCTCCAGCAGGAAACTCGGTGGTTCTTGAAGGGTATTCGGCAGCACATCTGCGCAGATGTGTTTATTAGTAAGGATTTTTGGCAACTGTGTGCATTATTATCTATAGCATATCTACAGTTTTGAATATAAATTATTGGAATTTTCCATTTTTCGTATTAATGAATATAGCATGTCCGATTTACCCAAGAACAGTACTTTTTTCAAAAACTCTTATACGTTCAAAGGTACAGATGCAAACGCGTTTTATTGAATATCTCGGTTCGTTTCAAATGCAGTTGTACTGCAGTTTATTCGTCAGGATGGCAGAATAGAGGAATTTCCAAGAAAGTATTTTCTTCAGTGATAGGGGAACCTGGATATGATTTTATATTCTAGAATCTAGTAGGTCTTGTAAATAAATGTGGGCGTCCGCATGGAAAGGGCCTTTAGGGCCGGTATATCGATTCAGGTATGGGGTCACATAGCTAGATAAATAATCGGTATTGTATGCCCAAAACGAGCTTGTTAGGTTGAAAAACGAGTTGCCGGGGCATTTTGTAAGTTGGAACTTCGAAAAAACCGCTTTTCAAGAAAAAAGCATCTAAAGTTGGCGAGCGTCATAAGTGCACGTCTTATTCTTTTTCATTTAACATGAAATATACCCACTTCCGGTTGCTCTCGGGACACGTGTATTGTCGTAAAATGTGCTTAAATGAGCCTTAAATCAACAATATCAATAAAAAATATTTTCGAACTTGAATATCCGATCCAGGTGGAAATTTAATACCATAAGGGCTGTACAGCGCCAGATGATTTACGGTACTACTACTGGCCAAAAAATGGCTTTGTACCAAGCACGTACTGGTACTGGCTTGCTACAAAAACTGTAGTCTCTTATTGTACTGATCTAATAATATCCCTAGTCGATCTTAATAGTCCTTTTATATTTTTATACATTTATATTCATTTCTTTATATTTATTTATGTGTTAAAAAATAAAAAATTGAAAGCTGTGTACGGCAACCTGATTCGTAATACAGGATGTCCCAGACACAAGTGTCCGGACTTATACAGCTGTATAAAAATAAAAAAATAAAATTCCCTTCCTAAAAATCAGTTGAACTTTTAGTTTTTGAGTTATAGAGTATTCACGCTGGTCCATTCAGGAGCGCCGTATGAACAGTCGTGTGTGCGTGAGCTGGATTCCAACCTAGTGTTCTCCCGTCGGTAACCCCACCGCTGCGCTCGCTTCGATAACACTGCGTTGGAATCCCGCTCACGCACAACCAACTGTTTATACGGCGCTCCTGATTGGTCCAGCTTAAATATTTTATAACTAAAAAACTAAAACTTCAACTGATTTTTGGAAAATGAATTTTCTATTAATTTTTTTATTTTTATACAGCTATATAAGTCCGGACAATTGAGTCTGAGACATCCTGTATTGTACGCTGGGTTGCCACACACAACTCGAAACACAGCTTTTAAATCGTAATTTAAAAAAAAATTAAATAGTTTTAAGTACATGTCATAAATATAAATGTGTGAAAAGATAGGAAGAGTTTTGAGTTCTATGTGAAATTGTGCATACATACATGTGATAAAGGATGAAAATGTGCCCTAGCGAGTAAAGTGAACGTAACGGTGACTATGTGGTCATTTTACAACCACTTTCCAAGTTTACGGTCATGCAATTGCGTAACCGTTCCGTTGACGCGGTCCGGTAGGGATAGGTGCACTACAATACAATATATTTCTCAATGTTTTTTAATAACTTTAAATTCTGTTGAATTCTCTTGACGTCTATGGAATTCTTTTGAAGTCACTTGAATTCTCTTGAATTTATTATTTTTTAAATTATTGGAAAGTTGAAGGTGTTGATTCTTCTACCAGATTTGAGCCAGTATTTTAATTTTTTTTTCAATAGGATTCCATTTAATCAAACTTAATTTCTCCCCACTTTTCCACCCTATTTGTAACTGTATTTTCTCGAGAGTGAAAGGTATGGGTATCTACCGATTCCAACTTCTGCGGATAGTTAAGCTTGAAGGGTCTTCTCTTCGGAGAAACTAGCCTTGGGGTGACCGGGGGCCACGGATGATCAGCACCAAGGAAACTCATGGAGTTCCTGTAGCGCTTATGTAGGAATAGAGTATGAGATTGGCACGGAAAGCGGAAAGGGATTCTCGATCTTCGCGAACTAAGCAACCTAGACCGCAAATTCCTTATATTAGTCGTGTTCTGGAAGGTACGCGTTTCTTGTTACCGAGATATTTCTGGATTGTGATCAATATTTTGTTTAAAATATTATACGTCTTCCAAGTTTGTACTTAAAGGAATTCGCGATTATTTATTATCTGAACCAATTGCCGGTCCCTCGAGGATGTTCTTCCATCGATTAAAATATATATTGTAAATAATAAACTTATTCCTATTTCTTAGGATTTCGTAGCCCCGGATAGAAACCCTCATAATTTCAGTCGGTTGTCTGTATGTCCGTTGTACTTTTTTCCAAGGAGGGCAAGTGGGGAATTATGTGTGGGAAAGTTGGGGAAATGAGGGAAGGGGAAATAGGGGAAATCAGGTGAGGGACAATAAAGGGAAATGGGGGTGTGGAAGTAGGGGATGTGTGGGAAGGGGAATTGAGGGGAGTTGAAGTTGGGAAAATGAGATGAGGGTGTAAAAGGGAATGATCGGAGAGGAATTAGGAAAAAATGACAGGATGGAAGTAGGAAAACTATAAGGGGAATTAATGGCAAATTAGGAGAAGTGAGGGGTGATGAGGGTAATGAGGGAAGGGGAAGTGAAGTAAGGAAAGTGAATGGTTTGCTGGGAAAGTGATGAGAGGGGGAAGTAGATGAGGAAGAAGTTGGGAAAGGGAGGGGAAGCGAAGGTTGAAGAAGTGAGGGGAGGGGTTGACATGAGAAGAAGGGGAAGTGGTAGGAAGGGGGAAATATGAAGTGGCGTAGGTGGGGGGTAATGTAAATGCAAATATGAGAAGGGTGGGGAAGTAGGGTTGATGAGGGTGTTTATCTAAAAGGAGGAGGTGTAGAGAGGGTAAATATGGGTAATGAGGGGAGGAGTGGAGAATTAGAGGAAGTGATAGTATGGAAGGGGAGGAGAGCGGGGAGGATAGTAATTAAGAGATGGGCTAAGGGTAGGGCTTGTGAAGGCTAGTTTGGGAGGGGGAGCCGGCGGTGAGGGGAAAAAGAAGGGATCGGAAAGGATAGGATCTAATGGGGCACAGTAAAAAAAACGTATTTGAATCAAAGGAAATTTCTTTCATTCAAAGAAATGGTAGAGCATAATATGGCTGAAGAAATATTTCTTCAGATTAAAGTAATGTTTTGTTTGGATCTAAGGAATGGAATGCTTGAGGCATAGAAATACTTACTTGACACTGTAAAATATTAGTTCAGTGAAATAGATTTGTTATTCACTGAGACATCCTATATTGTATTATTGATTTGTATAATAAATAAGTATTTTATATGATAGATGAGTTCCGTAATGTAAAGAAGTATGGTGTAAATTCAAGAAGATGATTATTACCTACAAATAAATGTAACTCGGACTGAGTAAACGTTTTTTTTAAACCAAATATATGATTCTTTGATTCAAATAAGCGTATTTTTTGGTAGAATAAACATTTCTTTGCAACAAATAAATTTTTTTCAATGGAAATAAATATTTATTTGTTTCTAAGATGCGGCATATTGTTAAAAAAAAAAGTGACAGAGATGATAGAATATTAATTGATTCAAAGAACAATGTACTCAAACAGAAAGTTCTCCTATTGTTTAAAAACTTTGAATAGTTAAAGTACAAAAATTAATCAGGCCCATTCATTGTCAAAAAATATTCGATGCAATTATAATGATTACAATTTATAATAATATATTTATTTTCATTTTCGCGGGGAAGGAAAAAGAATTTCAAGCAAGACCAACTGACCAATGCTTTGGAAGACCGATAAACACCAATAACCACATATTCCAGATTATATCGACGCCTCCATTCAATATGAGTCTATGTGCTGACAGCGCTCTGTATGAGACTATTCCCTATGCTTATACACAGCGCATAGTCTCATACACAGCGCTGTCAGCAGATATACTCATATTGAATGGAGGCGTCGATATGTACGGTGAAAATGTATGGCTAACTTAAAGACTGAAGAATCCATTTCTATTGTGAGACTATAAACTCTGCGCTCGCGGCGGAATATGTTCTGCACTACTCTGTACAAATAAGGAATTTTACCAAAATATTTTCTCGAACGAATGGTGCATGAAGTTATTTCAAAAATATATTTCTTCACTTGAAGGAAATATTTATTGGGAATAAATCGCTTCACTCTATTTATTGAAAGAAATCTTTCTTCGAAGTGAATAAATTATTACTCAAGTGAACATATTACTTAATTCGAATAATGACGCGTTCTATTGGAACAACAGTATCAAACCTCTTATATGAAAGAAATATCGCTTTCACTTAATTAATATTGCTTTCATTTATGTCAATATTCCTTTGATTCAAAGAAACCAAATAATTTGTTTACACATCGATGAATTACTCATTTCAAATACAATGTTTTTCAATTCAAAGGATCAAAATCATTGAAATAAAATGATATTTCTTTGGATGCGAAAGCGAGATTTAAGGAAACTAGGTACTTGGTTTTAAAGATATCAACTCCTTGCGTTAATTATCTCATATTCCGAGGCCAAGAAATATTTCTTCATTTCAGAGAAATGGCGCCCAAAGAAATGATTTCTTTGAATCAATGCACTACTTTGTTGTTTTTGAACAATATTCAGTACAATGAAGTAAACGGTTTTTTGTCTCAAATAAATGCAAACAAAGAAATGCATTTCTTTGGATCCAAGATTTTTTTTCTCAGTGCAGGATGGAATAGAAGAAATGAGAGAGGGGCGAGATTTTAACGACTGAATTAACGTCTCAATAGGCTGCGAATTTATTGTCTGTAGGAACAGGGCCCTACTTTACTTTTAAATAATGTTCTATGCAAAAAACAGTTTTCCGAAAAATGTCTCTTACCTCATTATAAGCCGCTAGCCTTCACATTTTCTTTCATTTGACCAAATTTCAACGTGCTACTTTATTCACTTTATAAATAGGAAGGTGGAAAAGATTAATTGAATAAAACAACATGCAAACGTTTGCTCATTTAAATTATCCTCTGCTTTTGTTGTCCCACAGAACTTGCTATGTGCACCACAGTCGTAAAGTAGGCTGTTACCCCCACAAACCTTTTCACTGCATTATTCAGCAAGATGAAATTACTACTAGGTTCTAATCCTGTTTAAACTTGCAATGCGACAATAATCCGCCTCTCCAGCTTTAATACGTTATTTTATAAGTTTCGAATATCAAGAAGATCTAAACTAAAAAACTATTTACTTTCTTTAAGAAAACCTAATTTCGAAATTCAAAAAAAGAAATATATAAAAATCATCTGAGTCTAAAGTATGTAATTTTATATTTTAATTTTACATACATTTTCAAATTAAAAGATCAGATTAGGGTTCGAAAATTATTTAGATAAAAATACAGAAGTGTCTAATCCTGAAATTCGGGATCACTAGTCAAAATTTTAATTTTTGGGACGACTAGACCATGCCCTTTCCCAACTCTACCAAATTTTCAGGAAAATTGAGGCAGCTTAAAAATAATTCAATAGGTGCTTTCTATTTTATAAGAAATATTGGGAAGAATAAATTTGTAAAATATTAGAATTAGAACAGGAAGCAACATTTTGCAATTTTCGTAATTTTATGTTTAATTATTATTTATTGACTAAATTGATAAATACAGAAGAACTTTTTCCAAGAGAGAAAAACACACAAAATTGCGACGTACTTTTAATTTCAAAATGATGACACGTGCGTATGAATTAGAAAGGTCGTAGCTGGGTAAGCATGGATCAAGTGCCCCCGCTTGTTTCTTGTTTATATTTCAGGGGTAAGTTCGTACTATTATAGAACTACTTCAACACAAGTGTTAACTTGAAAAAAAAAAAATTACAAAAGGTAGAAACAAATTAAAAAAAATAAAAAAATTCGAATTTCTCAAAAATGTTGTATAAGATATGAGACAAAAAAATTACCACTCAATTCCTTCTACGAGAAGGGGCTAAAAAACTTATTGTTATTTTGTAACAATTTGTTTGTAATGAAACTTTGATGCCTAGACTGCCATTTTTTACAAGGTTCAAGGTTACAACATATATTTTTTAGGATAAGATCAAAGGATTACTTTATGGTGAAAAAGGACATTATGGCCCCTAATATGTGTATAATTCCATGCGAATGAGGGCCAACTTTATTTTCAGCTTATAAGTCAATAAAGTAAGTATGATTTGAACAATACGCCTATAACTCTGATATGCTATACACTTAATCTTCGTGACTGTCTTCCTCTATCACGGGATTTTTTACGGGGATTTATCACGGGATTATTTTGTGTAAACAATTTAATGAGAATTTCAGCAGGCCTGAGGATTTTTGACAAGTACTACTCACACTGTTTGGTCTGTTATTAATGAAATATCTATATAATTTCCGACTAATGTATCTTGACCTTTATAATATCTGTCTGCCCTTTCACAAATTGCAAATTGATAGACCCATTCTTATTCAGTATTTCAGCCAAGTACGAAGCTGTTTATGAGAGTTGATAGGAAACCGTGAATAAGATTTTCAGGTCTGACTCCGTCATCTCAGGAAAGTCAAGAATGTCTTTGGATGAGACACTTTAAGCTTTTTACAACCAGCCGTTCTTTGAGGTTTTTACTCCTAGAGAATGAAACATTAGAGCCTCCTTTGACTCCGTTTAAACCTACAGGCCCTACTTTAAATATTTAAAAGCTGCACCCAGGAAACAAGAACCCATTGAAAAGGCGACTCCGTGTATTGCGTATCTGTCATTTGCAGATTAAGATTTTTTAAACTGAATTGGTTTACGACTATGTGAATCGGTAAGTTTGTCTATATTAGCACTAATAAAGTAGCTGTAAGCAAAAAGAAAAGGATTCTTTCTAAAAATGTTAATTTTCTTACAAAACCGAAACTAAAGTTTCCATTTGAGGCTTAAGTTATCGATTGCTATCGTCCCAAGTAGTCAGAAAAGAATATAAATCAGATTTTCGACTTGCGAAAGACAACCAAATTTGTAGGTTACGGACAAAAAAATTGAATAAAAAATTGTCGGACTAGTCACAAACGGACTAGTGACAAATAAGTTCTCAAAAGTATATGACAAAAAACACTACAAACAAAGAATTGTATACTTCATGAGTTTTGTTTCAATATTAAGTTCCTAAGGTACAGTTGATAGTGAAAGTATTTTTGCAGAGAAGGGAACCCATAATAAAAAGTTATAACCATTACCGAAATTACGCCATTATTATTTTTATTATTATTATTGCCAGTGTAGGGGCTGGAGCATCAAGGCAGGGTCTGGAGCGCCAATGTAGGGTAGGGCCTGGAGCACCAATGTAGGTTCTAATTTAGACCCTACTTTGACGCTAAACGTGGAAAACGGCCGATTTCGGACGTTTTTAGCGTCAAAGTAGGGTCTAAATCGAATTGAAATCGCTGCTTTTTTTGAACCTACTTTGCTGCTCCAGCGCCTACTAAGGTAGGAGTTATAGGTTCAAAGTAGGGCCTAAATTTCGACTCGGGTCTCCTCAGCTTCCTTAGCTCAAGTGTTTTTAACATCATCTGCATCTGATTGTCACGCCTTTCCAAATTGATTGTGCAAAAATTCTGGAATCATAAAAAATTATTCGTAATATTTTTAATTTCATAATGATAGGAACTTATCCCTAAAATATGAAACAAAAACAAGCGGGGGCACTTTACCCATGCTAACCCGGATACGGCCTTTCTTTTTTCGATGAGAAAATGAACCCCTATTTTTCCAGATTTAGGAAAATATATTGAAGGTTTGTTATGAAGATTTTTATGCCGAAAACTTGACTTTTTGAAGTTTTTGAATTTTCATTTCTAAGATTTTAACTTTATATATTATACAATGCAAGAAATTACTTATTAGTGTCATGTAAACCTTAAAATTTGTTCGTTATGAAATTTTTTTTTAAGGTTTCATAGTGTTTTTTTACTTATGAAACTTTCAGAAAATATTACTTACCTTATATTAACTAGCATTATCAGTCGCGCGCTATGCCCACGTGTAGTTTTTCGCTTTCAGGGATAAATAATTGTCATTACAAAATAAAAATTCTGAATAACTATTGATGTTTTATTCGTTTTTAAGGTAACATAAATACCATTTTCCTAAAATTGTTGAGAAAATTCAAGAAAAATTTTGAAGATTTTAGATATGTCAAATCAAAATTTTAACATAAAAGTTAATTTTCAATCAAATACTTGAATTTTCAATAAAAAATCAAATAAATTCTCAACGAAAAATATAATAATTGGTATTTCAATCAGAAAGATTTAAATTTTTCTATTTTTTTTGTAAGCTTATATAAATATAATTTTCCTAGGATTCTTGAGAAAATTCAAAAAGTTTTTTGGAGATTTTAGATATCTCGAAAATGTATCTAGGAATCTTTTGAAGTTTCAAAATATTTTCAATCTCTTCGAAACTTTTAAAATTCCTAAATATATTTAAAACAAAATCGAATTATTCCTAAAATTTTGAAAAATCTCTCAAATTAAAAAAAAATGCCCTCAAACCTTCCAGATACTTTTTTGACACACTGAGAAAATAAACCTGTTGAAAATAACCAAAATTCTGCTGAAAGTAACCAAGTAAGACTGCTAATATAGCACCTGCAAACTTCGTTGTAAAATCTAACCAAGTTGTATTGGCTAAAATTTTTTGTTTAAAATTAGCAACCTACTTGGTTACAGTAGCCAACCTCAGTCTGTTGCGATAGCTGACCTACTCGGTTACCGTAACCAATGTACTTGGTTGTTGCAGCCGACCTATACTGCTACGGCAGCAAAGCTACTTGGCTACTGTCACTAATCTACTTGGCTGGTGCAGCCGACCTATACTGCTACGGCAGCAAAGCTACTCGGTTACCATTATATATATATACACTGTAAAAAAAGTGGTTGAAAATTGCAAATCGGTTTGTAAACGTTTTACTATGATTCATGCGGTAATTCTACAAGTTTATTGTGAACTTGCAGTGATTAACAGTGCAATTTCACAATATTTGTATCAATTTTACCGTAAAAGTGTAATATTACCACATTAATCAGTGGACATAAAAATACCAGTGATTAACGTGGTAAATTTCAACCATATTATAACAGATATTATCATGCACTTTTACCAGGTTTCTTTAAAATCACAAAATGTACTGTAATCCAATTCACATGGAAAGTGTAAAAAAGCAGAACGATGGAAATTTTACCAGAATTTTGTAATTCCACTGTTAACCGCTCGTTGGCGAGCTGTTAACGCTGCGGAGAAAAACAAATTGGCGCGGCCGGTGTCACTCGACAACAACGCGTTACCGTGCGTGTTTTTTTATGTATAAAATACTTTTATATATTCTTTGAGTTTTCTATAACTACGCACGTAGGCTAATACTGATATTTGGTATATAAGGTGAGTAGAAAAAGTTCCTACTTGAGTGTCGTATTTGTGTAGAAATAGAGAAAAAACGTCCTTTAGACAAAAACTGAAACTATACTGTTTATACATGGTCTTCTTCAATTAAACAGTTATAATATTATATCAATTTTGAGGTTACGTATCTCTTTGTCTCGAGATTTCTCCTTAATTTTCATTGATTGTTTTGTGCGTCATATGAAGCATAGCTTTTTGCAAAAGAAAAACATGTAGTAAATGACATTTGCCGTAGAGGTTACTTTCCCGTACATGCAGGTTCACCTAGCGCATGCGCAATGAAACATGCCTTCTCCGTTTTACACTGACAGTTGAATTTTGCAAGAGGAACGTAAAATTACAATGTCTGAAAGTGACGTTACGAGAATTTTCCTTTCTGCATGTGATTTTAAAGTATCACATTAATTTTCAACTATTGCAGTGAAATTACCACGTTAATCACTGGTATTTTTATGTCCACTGATTAATGCGGTAATTTTCAACCATTTTTTTTACAGTGTAGCGCATGCATTTTCCCCAAATTCTATTTGTTAGACTTCCCATTTGACCGAATTTCTATGCAGCCGAGCAACGGAGATTAGGTAGAATAATAATTCAGCTGCATAGAAATTAGGTCAAATGGGAAGTCTAACAAATAGAATTTGGGGAAAATGCATGCTTTAAAGTGATCTATGTACTGCGACAGGCCCCACTCTCGTAGCAAATTGCATACGTCCTCGTCTGCCATATGTCCAGTGCACTTTTCACACTTTGCACTAAAAAATTGGCGCGTCACAAACCATAACCAAGGATTAGCGTCGTAATGCTGGCTGCTGGTCCGACGCATGCGCAATTGTGCTAAAATCTCTACTCGGTTAAAATCTGTCACTACTCGGTTAAAATCTGTCAATTTAACTTGATTTACTTTTACTAACTTGCTTGAGAAAAATTAACAAGCTTATTGATTGTGTAAAAAGAGACTAGTTTGCTTGTGAAAATATAACTACTATCTGCAGCTTGGTTAAAATGTAATGCAAAGCACTTGTTTACTTGTAACTGAAAAATTCGTTTCATTTTAACAAAGAACTACTCCATCAAATTTTGCAGAGTTAAACTTGATTCCGACAACCATTTAATGTGTTATTTTCTACCATTTGACTTTAAGCGTTTCAGCTCGGTTGTGAATAGCAACAAGCACATGATTACTTTCAACAATTTATTGATTCTTTTTAAATAATATGTCTTTAACCGAGCTATTTAGCCTACTCGGTTAACTAAAAATTTTCTCCGTGCAATTCTGGAAATTTTTTGAAGTGTTTTGAAATATTCTGAAATAATCTCTTCAAATTAATTTTGCAAGGAAAAAATTCATTAGTTTCCCAGAAATCTTAAGATTTTTTTTTATTATTTTGAAATCTTTTAAAATTCTTATAAAAAGCTTCAAAATTTTATTTCGTAATCTTCAAAAATCTTTTTTGATTCAAAATTATTTTTGAATTTTTTCAGAAATTCTAGATATATCTTAAACTCACTCGAGTTCTTCTAAAATTTTGAAAAATATTTCAAAATTAGAAAAAAACAAAATTTCCTGAAATCTCCCAGATTCGTTTTTGATATTTTCAGGAATGTTTTGAAATGTTTTTCAGTATCTTCTGGAAATAGAAATTCATTTGAAATTTTCTCAGGAATTTTAAGAAAATTTGGCTATTCTCTTGAAATCTTTCAAAATGACGAAAAAGCTTTTTTTTCGTAATTTCGAATATAATATGTTTGAAATGATAATAAATGTAAAAGCATTATTATATGTAGTTAAAAGTGTAGTGCGCATGAAGCCAAAAAAAAATCAGAAGAATTTAAAAACTGTAAGTATATCTAAATTTTACATAAAATGATATGAAGTTGAGTAATGATAGTTTAACTATTGACAGGTAGATAAGAAATATTGACCAAAATTATACCTGAAAAAACCTGGAATCATGAAAGATTTTTTTTAACAGAGTTTTTCTAATTACCTTAAATAAAAAAATCTAAACCTGCTTTACAAATACAGAATTTCTATGCATATTCTGATTTTATTGAGAACTTGAAACAGTCTTATAATCTTTGCAGTGATTAGAGTGGATGATCTTATTTGGATGTGAATAAGAAGCATTTTCAATCATGAATTCTGAGTAAGCGCGTCGTCTAATCGAAATTAATAGGCAGTAGGCACACCCCCGCATCTAGACGATATCTCGATTTGGAGGAGACTCCTTGCGAGATTGGTCGCCGGCAATAAATAGATGATTGAGAAGCGGCCCTCTTAGGACGACAGGAGGGATATGAAATTAATACAACTCTATCGTCCCGACCTGTTCTACGGCTTTTTAGCCGCAGACGCAGATTCCAAGGCATTCCTCGGATCCTTAGGCCGCTCGACCGGAAGGACCCTTCGATGCGAATATCAAGGAAATTGGATAGGAGACATATCTACATGCCAACGTGTATTATCGACAGTCCACCGAATTGGCATGCAATTAGGATTATGCAGCACTTTTTATTTAAATTATCTTTTACATCAAGGATTCTTTAAAGTTTCTTCTTTAAAGTCAGAAATTTCAGATTTTACATATATTTGTATAAAAAAAAAATAGATTCAATCTTCTGATTCTTTTGACAAGGCTACCGCGCCTTTTTCTGGGAAGAGGAATTAAATTTAAATAAGGTGTCAAATCGTTCGACCCTCCATGATGTCCAATCATCTTTTCGTCCCACTAAGAAGGATTTTTTCACTTTAATGAATTCTTGAAATTCTCTTTAAGACTTTTAAAATTCCTAAATATCTTTTAAACTTGATCGAATTATTCCTAAAATCTTGAAAAATCTTATTTTTTATTTAATTTTAATTTAATTTATTTATTTTTAATTTTGAAAATTAATTTTATTTATTCTTTAGTCAGGGTTACTATAGTTCAGGGAATTCTGGAAAGTCAGGGAGAGTTAGGGAATTTAAAACTGAGCATGGTAAGTCAGGAAATGTCTGGGAAGACTTTAAAGAGTCAAGAAATGTTTGATAAACTGAAGTTGAAGTTCAGGGGTCATACAAAAATTACGTAAGGCGTTATTCTGAAATTTTTAGTACTCCACCTCCCTCCTATAGAATCTTACTAGCATTTTATTAACTTAGGGAATGAACATGCTTATAAATTCTTTTCATCAAATAAACGTGGTACCTTAACGAAAAATGTATTATTTTTTTGAAAATTCAACAATTTTGTTAAAAAGTCATTCTCATTGATATAATTATATTTGGTTGAAAATGAACTTTTTTGTTAATATTTATATTTTCGGTTTAAAAACTTAACTGTTCAGTAGAAAATTTGTAGTTTTGTTGGGGAAATTTAACATTTTGGATGAAGTTTGTTTTATGCATTGATTGAAAAATCTTTCGTGGTAGAAAATTCAACTCTTTTGTTAAAAATTTCTCTTTTTTTTTTTGTTTAAAAATTTATCTGTTATCGTGAAAATTTAAACTCCTTTAACTAAAAATGCAACTGTTTAGTTTAAAGATTCTCTTTTTTTTTAATTTAACTGATTTTGGTTTAAAGTTGATTTTTCTGTTGTTGAAATATCAACTATTACATTTTTTGATAAGAATTTATCTTTCTTGGTTAGAAATTCAACCTTATGTTAGTTAAATTTGGAACTATTTTGTTAAAAAAACATTTTTTTGTTCGAGATTCCACTACATTTGTCATTGAGAATTATCTTTTATGGTCGGAAATTCACCTACTTAGTTGAAAGTGGAACTACTTCATTGAAAATTCATTTTTTTGGTTGATGATTCATCATTTTGTTTCAAAAACATTTTTTTTTCGGTAAAAAATTCGAATAATTTTTTTTATTGAATATGTAACTATTCCTTGTTTAGTTGAAAACGTATCTTCTTTAGTGGAAAATTCAACTAATTGGTTGAAAATTAATTTTTTATGATTGGAAATAAATTTTGTAAATTTAAAATTTTTTATTTTTTTATTTTTTTATTTTTTTATTTTTTACTATTTCATTTTTGGTTGAAACTTTATCTTTTTTACTTAAAAATTAATGTATATATTTGAAAATTTCTGGCTTGAAATTAATTGTTTTAACTGAAACTGTAACTATTCCAGATTGGAAATTCATTTACTTTGTTAACAACTCTTCTTTTCAGATTGAAAATTCAATTATTTTGGCAGAAAATTCATTTTTTGGCTATAGAATTGAACAATTTTTTTTGGAAATTGAATTTCTTGTTCAAAATCATATTTTTGCTTTGAAACTGTTTGGTAGAAAATTCGTCTTATTGGCTTGAAAATTCAAAATTTTGGATTAAATACTTTTCATCTCTTTGGTTGAAAATGTCATGATTTTGTTTAAATTATTTTTTTGTGGTTGAAAATTAATGTTTGAACTGAAAATTTAATTATCAATTTATTTTTGTTCAAAATTTTGTTGTTGTTGAAAACGCAACTGTTTGGTTCGAAGTTCATGTATTTCGTTGAAAATAACTCTTTTTTGGTAAAAATGGAACTATTTTGTTTAAAAAAATTTTTATTTGGTGTGAAAAGAACAACTATTTGGTTAAAAATTATTCACTGTTTTTTTTAGTAAAAATTTTACTCACATCAAATAGTCTTAAGTAGTTTATGGATGACCCATTATACAATTCTGTATGCTAGTTGTTACGAGAAGTCCTTGAAATAAATTTACAAAGAAACATTTTTTTGCATTAACATTATTGATCTCTTAGGTGTATTGTTGTTTTTACACTTGAAGGAAAATATTATAATAGTCAGAGAAAACGAAAAATTAGCCAGAAAATTTCGAAACTGGAATTTTGTGGCAACCCAGGTAATAATTTATTATTTCTTTTTATAATGCTGAGGATCAATTTCTCACAGCAAAGTCTTTTAACAGATTGGATCCGCTTTTAGTGGAAGTGGTCTGCTCTTGAAAGTTTTTTATATATCTACACCTCCTTAAAGTTCCTAAGTGCATCATTGAGGATTCCTTTCCTGGGAAATGGAGCGAGGTTCAATTTTCCTGGAAGTAATCGATTCCTCTCGATTTTATGAGTTCCTCTAGATTTTATCGGTTCTAGAAAGTTTCAGCAACTTCGGAATTAGAGGATTACAGATGCATTTGAGAAAATTTCACACACCTGTTAAACTTTTCTGCTCCCTCTCCCTAGTAAGAACTTTAACACAATGTATTAACTAGCTAACAATATTGGAACCTACACCCTTCGGAATTTTGTTTGGATTGATACTCCTCCCAGTAATAAGTCCAAGAAAAGTTTTTTCTTTAATAGAAAATTCTCATTTTTCTTCAATCAGTTGAACATTTATAAATTTTTAATCATTTTTATATGAGATAAAAATAAGGAATATGAAAATAGTATAATGAGAATCTAAAAAATATTAAAATATAAGCAAATGAAAAAATACTCAGATAAAATGATAAAAAAAATATAAATAAGATAAATGTTCTATAAAAAAGAGAGGAAGCTCATATTTTTCTCTAAGGCTGAAACTACACGCGACACCATATGTTGAAGTCATTTTTTAATAATAATAAGCCCAATTTCCCGAAAATCTTGTAAGATTTCAATATATTTAGTTTTCTTGGACGAAATCCCATCTTTATTAAACTCAAAAAATTAGTCAAGGTAGACGCTGCACACCTACAAAAAGGGTTTCGTAACCTAATAGGACGATAATTAGGACGTTAAAACCTCCCCTTCCATACTTTCCCACCCCAAATCACCCTTCACTTTTCTACTTTCCCTCCCCACACATGAACCTTCACTTCCCCTCCCTTTCTCAACTTCTATCTCAGCTAGTTCCCCCTCTCCTACTTCCCGAGCTAACGCCCCCTTCCTCTAATTCCCTCCCCACATTTCCACTCACTTCCCCTAATCACCACCCTCTCATTTCTTTCACTTCTTCTACTACTCCTCCGCTCATTTCATTTCACTTTCCCACACTTCCCCACCACCATTTCCTCCTACCCTCCTAATTGTTCCCCATGATTCCCCTCCCCCTATTCCTCTTACTTCCTCTTCTTCCTCTCCCCTCATTATCCTCACTTCCTCTACTTCCCCTTCCAATAATTTCCCTTCACTTCTCCTACTCACCCCTAATTTTTTCTCAATTCCCCTACTTACCCTTTCACAATTTGCCCTCACTCCCCCTTCTTGGGAAAAGTACGATGGACTGACGGACGGACCCCTGAGCTGAACTATAAGGGTTTCTGCCCGGGGCTACGAAACCCTGAAAACTAAAATATTGTTCGCTTGTACAGACGCTATTTTTATAGGCCTCTCGTTCGAAAACCAAATTTAAGCAGCGCTTGGCTCAGTTATTCTTGAATGAAAGAAAAAAATTAGTCAAAGTAAGCGCCTTGCACCTATAAAAAAGGGTTTCATAGCCTATGAATAGGTCGTTTAAACCAACCCTCCCATACCTTCTCTCCCTGACTCCCACTATATTCCCCTACTTCCCCTTCCCTTACTTTAACCTACCACCCCTAACACCCCTATCACCCCTTCGCCAATTTCTTCCTCTGCTTTGAACTCTCCTAACTTCCCCTACATTTCCCCCTACTTAATATACCCCCTTATTTCCCCTCTTTCCAATTGTTCCGCTCCCCTCACTTCCCCTACTTCCCCTCTCCTAATTTCCCACCACTTATCCAACTTCCCCTACCCTCATTTTGCCTCACATCCCCTACTTCCCCTCCTTCAATTTTCTCTTACTTCCCCTAACTTCCCCCTACTTCTCATACTTCCCCATCCCTTGTGAGTTGTGAGTTAGGAGTTCCCTCACTTCCTCTTCTTGCAAAAAAGTACGATGGACAGACGATGGGACACCCGACCGAAATTATAAGGGGGCTTGGGGCTACGAAACCCTAAAAAATTATATTAAAACAAGGACATCTTAAATTTTCTAATTCCTTTCAACTTTGTGTTTGAATAAAGTAAGTAAAAAATTTTCGTTTTAAAATAGTCCTTGAGGGATTCCTTGATAATTTAGTAAGCTTTACTTAAAAAAAAAACCTTGATATCGATTTAAAATTGTTTCCGGAGTCGTATTTCGAACTTTTTCTTCGTCATTTTTTCCCACTGTGCACCTGATCTAACTAAGAGTTAAAAGACTCGCATCGCGGTGATCTAACGTGGTTGGATTTATTTAAAGCCGGTTTTCTCTAGAATGACTGAAAACCCCATCTTCTTACTTTAGCTTATTACAAGTTTGGTAATGACCTATTACTGGGAGGAGAATGAATCCAAACAAAATTCCGAAGGGTGTAGGTTAGAGCTTATAAAAAATTTTGGTCTTCCTTTTTTCAGGGGGCCTGAAAAGTTTCTAGTTGTTGCCAAAGTGACTTCCTGAAAGTTGAGTGAATCATTTTATTTTGTGATACAGGTGAATGTTTCAAGTTGTATACTATGATTATATAAATGCCTATGTAGTATAGACCTCAAAAAAAATTATTTTATGTACGCAAACTCAAGTTAAAGTACTGAAAAAATGATAAAAATTACGAAAAGATGCAATTTTATAATGACTTTCATGTTCATAACGTTTTTTTCTGTTTCAGTTGAACCCTTAAAGTTATATACTATCCCAATACAAATGGCTATTGACTATTGGCCTCATGAAAATTATCTTACGTTCGTTTACTCAATTCAAAGTACCGAAAACGGTACAAATCACAAAAAATTTAATTTCCCTCGACATTTTAAACACAATCATTTTTTCTCTAATCCGGGTGAACAGTAACAGTTGTGTACTGTGATGATATAAGTTCCTACGCTCATCTCATCATTACAGCATACAACTTTTGCCGTTCGTACGAATTTTTTTCGATACGCCCTAGTGCAGCTGGTTTCCCTAGTATAAGTATTGATTGGATTCATGAAATTTGTGCTTTTTAAAATGAATGAAGACACTGGCCTGGCTTGAGAATCGGAAATTTGAGTGATAAATTGATGGAGAATATCGGCGCGTGCGTTCCTGGGTCAATAGTTAGGAGTTTCCACGACCCTAACCGTGTTCTGAGGGTAGGGACAAGAAAGATAACTTTCTAGAGAGGGTAAGACGGCGATGCTGGGGGTTGATTGGGTGGCCACCCTTCGACAACTCGCCAGACCCCTTCACTCCAGCCTCTCTCGCACCACGAAGCTTCTCCTATGATGAAAGCGAAATTACCCCCTGTAAAAATATGGCCGACCAAATGCAATTCCGAAGGGTTTAACTCCCCTTACTCTTTAGACAAACGGTCTCTCGAACCTTCATAAATGCTCCATCTTACGTGCCTGTTATTACAAGCTGTTTATGAATAACACAGAAAATCAACTACTTTATCGTCACTGATTATTAAAATAATGTTTCAAGATTGTATGGCTAATGACGCTAATTATTTTAATGGGACGATTTAAAAATGCTTCTTCAGTTCAGCAATTATTGATATTTTTCATTTTGAAAGCCATATCTTCCGTGTGAAAAAAGTAATAAAGTCCAACTTGAGTATCTGGAATTAGAAAAATCAGTATTTAAGTACTAACTTTAAAAAATTACAAGGCCAAATAGGGACAAAAATATACTCGAAAAATTCTAGTTTGTCTTTATTAAATATTTGTACGAGCATGCATTTTTTATGAGAAAAGTGCTTTCACTTTGAAATTTTCACAACTTTAAATTAATGTCCCAGAATGGAAAAAAATTGTTCTAGAAAAAATACTTTTGAAATAGGACCAAAATATTAAAAAAGTAACAAATATTTTGACACAAGTACTGAATCAGCCTCATTTAATTTTGGCTCAAAATTAAAACAAGTCATACTTATGCCCAAAAATAGATCACAAATAATATCAACGTGGAAAAATGTGGTATGGACTAAAGTACACGAAGTTCCACTTCTATTTTATTTTTTTGTAATTTTTACAAGTTCTGATAAGATTCATGTTCCAAAAAAGTACTGCGAAAAGAGGAATGAAGTACAAAAAAAATACGTTCTGTTTCAGCAGACTTTTTTAGGATGACATAATTTTGCCGAATTTCCGCAATCCCAAATGTCGAAAAATTAAAAAAAAAAAAAAATTCCGAAACAGAAATTTCCAGAAAAGTGAAAATTTCCAAGAGAAAATAAAACTACCGAAAATATTTATTTCCGAAACGAATCAACCCACATTTTTTAGCAAATGAGATTATTAGGTAGAAAATTATGAATAATTCAAAAACATATCCTCACCAAAGTAATTTCTTACACAAAATTTTTAGAACAAAATTACATGTTTTCTGTAGATTTTGTGCAGCTAAATCCGAACCTGAAAGGAAAATATTTCTATCATTTTAAGTTTTTGAGAAAATTGAGGGCTAACGCGTTTTTGGCAATTTAAAAAAAAAAAGTAGTGGGCGAACTTGACCTTCGAAAGAATTATACTAGGGCTTAAAGTAAAGGCTTAAGGTTGATTATATTGAGAGAAAAAATTTCCGCTGCCTATCTTCAGCGGTAACAGGTTTTTTCTACGCGCGCTCTCTTGCCACTCCTTGCACCCAGGGCGAACGTGCGCTCATAAAAAACCCGTTATTGTTCAAGATAGGGCACGGAAATATATTTTTTTATACTCATCTTGAAGTAAAAGGTTCCTTCTTCAATTTAAGCCTAATTGACAATTCGTTCGTTCAAAAAATGGCCAAAAGCGCTAATTATCTCAAGAACTACCCTTCAAATCTTATTTTTTCGGGAATTTGAAAATTCGACAATTTACTTTTTTTCTGGAATTTGAAAATTCAGAAACCTAATAATTTTGGGAATTTAAAATTTCAGGAATGTACTATTTTTGGGAATTTGAAAATTCAGAAATCTAATAATTTTGGGAATTTAACATTTCAGGAATGTACTATTTTTGGGAATTTGATAATTTCAGAAATTTGAAAGTTATGTTTTTAAAGTTTTAAGAATTTTAAACTTCGGAAAGAAATATTTTAGTCAGTTTTAGCTTCTTTCCATTTCTTCACTTCCGTTTCTTACAATACTCCCGCCTACATGGAAAATTTCTGTTTCGTTATTTATTTTTCTCGTTATTTTTTCAAATTCGTGACTTCGAAAATTCGGAAAAATTATGATATCCTTTTTCTTTTTTAACAAAAGTATTATAGAAAAGTCCCACTTGATTTATTTTTGGGATTTTTACAAGTGCAAGGTTATATTATAAAAAAATTAAAAAACAGTCCTGCTGTGGATAATTTTTTTGGCATAAAAGTACCAGACAATTCCTACTTAATTTTTTCGAATGGTTTTACAGATATGTATAGGATTTATATTTACAAAGATTCTGCTGAAATAGGACAAATATACCAAAAAAGTTAAAAAGACGTCCTACTAATGAAGAACTTTTTTGGGACAAAAGTACTAGAACAGTCTAATTTATTTTTCTAAATTTGCACAAGTCCAAATTCATGTCCCAAAATAGTTTAAACACAATCTTCCACTGAACAATTGTTGTTGGGACAAAATTACAGTAGGACTTGTAGGACATAATTCGCATCAGTACTTGTGAAAATAGAAAGAAGAATGAAACTTTTTGATAGTACTTTTGTCGCTAAAAAAGTTTCTCATTGGCGAATGTATTTTCAACTTTGTGAGTACTTTAGTCCTACTTCAGTAGGATTTTTCAAAGAATATAAATCTTATGGGTACTTTCAAAATTGTTGACGAAAAGAAAATGGACTTTACACCAATTTTTTTTTTATTCTTTCTTATCGTTAAATTAAGTTTTGAAATTAGAATAAACAATTATTGTATCAGCAAACGGAAATGTAGAACTGATACTAAACTTGATAAATTTCGCCACTTTAGTAACTAAGTAGTTTCGGAACTTATCGAACCTGGCATCTCTCATCTCCAAAGGAAACCAACATCTTAACAGCCTTATTGAATTATGGTTATTATACCGCATCGCCTTTACGATACTTCGCATCCTTTGAAGCAATTTAGGGTGGAAATGTATATGAAGCATATACATTTTAGACCCTCTATAATATATTTTTACAAGGAAAATTGAGGTATATATTCAGTAATATACAAAAATAGTTTAGTTTAACAAATTCTCTAAACTAAGGACAATGTGTGGACATTACTTCAAGGGCAATGCTACGAAAAGATTGTCTCTCGTCCTTGAGATAGATTGATTTTTTCTAAATAGGAAAAGTAAGAGGAAGTCCTCTCGATCACGGATCTTCCGTCCCTAAAGGGCAATCATTCGGCCCAGACTCATAAGTTGGCACTAGTGTCTAGAGTGTTCTCCTTCCCTTACTTGGACCACCCCAGATTTCACCCAATCTCGAATAACCTTAGTTACTTTGCTAGACTGTTGGGTTCCTGAAGCCAGTATAGCCGAAGTATGAAACTCTGGACTCCTAGGAGAGTCCTAGGTAATCACCGAACTTCGCTGCTCCCTCAGGAACAACCCCACACCAGGAACCGATATAACTTTGCTCCTAGGGGGGTAGTACCGCTTTCCGAGCAGCCCCAATAGTCGCGCCATATCCTGAGACGATACGCTTATACGATATGCGAATAGGCGAGTCTAATATGCAAAAACAGCGCGTCGAGCTTTTTCGACACTTGGAGTAATTCCCTCTTATTGAGGAAGCGTCCATATTAAACGTATGTTTTTTTTAGATAGGGGGGATAGATGGTTACTAGAGTGGTCCAAATTTTTTTCGAAATTTGTCCAAATTTATTAATTACATAACAAAGAATTTGTCCAAATGCATGAACAAATAATTGCGTTATTTTTCTTGGAAGAAAAATTATGCTCTGGAAATCCAATTTAAGTAACTCCCATTTAAGCCCATCTTAGAATTTCTGTCCTCGGACCTGGATAATGCGGGGACCGCGGGACTAAAAGAGAGGCGGTGCTCAGTCAAGCGTGATAATCAGCATGAGGGTTGTACTCTCAGCGAATTAGTTGCATCAGGTTGCGTGATGCGTCCAAATCCAACAGAAATGATTAATGTCGCTCTGCCAGATTACGGTTGGAGCGAGCAAATGTTGTGTTCAATTAAAGTGAAGCCCATTTGGAAGAAGACCCGAAACCGCACTTAAATGGGATTTTCAGTGTATTTAGAGGGTTTGCAAGCCCCATGAAGTTTGATATGTATTTCCCACATGAAAAAAAGACGTTTTTGTAAATATTATTTAGAATCGTCAATTTTAGGTGAATCATGTTGGAACTCGAAATTTATCTTCAAAATTAGCCATAGAATACGAATCCAAAATAACTTTTTAAACATCACCCCCACAAGTCAGTTTTATAGGGTATCAAAAATCCTATTACCGAAAAATTGGAATCTGCGTGTTTTTGGGACTATTTATAATTTTTTGCGGTGTCTTAATTACAAATTGTTTTAAATATATAAATTATTATTTCTTATTTATAACGAGATGTTGAAATGAATTTAAATGAATTTTTCCAAATTTTTCAATTAGTGCGGGGCAATAATTAATTAAATTTAACAAAAATAATTATATAACCCATTTATTATTATTTATAATAATATTCTTCCAGAATAATTCTAGATAGTTGCAGTTTTTCTGGAATTTTGAACTTTTTGTCTACTTTTTACATGGTGAGATAATAATTAATGCAAGTTAAGAATATTGTTTTCAGAAAAAACATTTTTTTAAAGATCAAAAAATACTTGTTTTCAATTCAAAAATTTCTAAATCAAGTATATTTTTATAAAATTTGTTTATAACAGTAACAATTCTTAATTTTTGTTAATCTTTTTTTAATACATGAAACTTTAGTAATCAATTTCAGCAATTGTAGGAAAGGAAAACTGGTTCTTGTGGTGAAATAGCATATTAGAGTAACTGTTTATAAAACAGTTGATAAAAATTGACTATTTAAGTACTCTAATTAAAAATGCGTTGATTTCACTTGATATTGAGTTAACACTGAAGAATTTTTCCAGGTTAGAATAATTTTTTTCCTGAAAACAACATTTTATCTACGTTTGTTGTTTAAATACAACTTTTTAAAAACAAAAAATCGGCTCCGAGAAATCACTGGGAAGTTTACTTAGCCTTGAAAAAACGTTTAATCGGATAGAAATTGTGACCTTTAGACTAATTTGTCCACAAAAATTCAATTCTGAACCAATGTGACGGGGTTCGAAAAATCTTGTCAATCCTCACTTGGGGAGAGGGATGGGGTTTTAAGGATTTCTTAGGTAGGTTTCCTTTTTTAGTGACTTCTTAAAATATCTGATCTGAAACCTGTTTTGACTATTAGAATTACGTTCTGGAATTTCTAGAAATCTTTGCGTTGGAATCCTTTGAAACCCTGTGAAAATTTTTGAAAATTTTATGAATCCATTGAAATTTTATTATCCAAAACCTCTAAAATCCTTTAAAACCTATACAAATGTCTTAAAGTCGCTCAAAATTGGCTCAAAATCCTTGAAATTTCGTAAAATATTTGAGAATACTACGAGATCCCTTTGAAATCTTTGAAATCCGTGGAAATCTTCCCGGATATCTTGAAATTTCTTACAATATTTTAGACGCCATTAAAACATTTTAAAAGCTCTAAGATACCTCGAAATCCTTTATAATATTAAAAAATCCCTTCAATTCCGTGTAATCTTTTGACATCTTACAAATTCCTTCAAAATCTCTGTATATACTTTGGAATCTTTTAATATCATTTAAAATCCTTTGAAACTCCAGAAATAATCGATACCCCTATGAATCTCTTGAAATCCGCTAAATTCATTGAAATTTTCGCAATTCTTTTTAAATCTTATGGAATCCCTTTAAATCCCTTTAAATCTTCGACATCCTATTAAAATCCCCTGACATCCTTGTAAATTCATGAAAATACTATGGAATATCTTGAAATCGTTTAAAAATGCCTTTAAATTCTGTGACTCCTTTCAAAATATTTTTAAATCTCTTAAAATTTCCTCTATTCTCTCAAAATCCGGTGAAATTCCTTGAAATCTTTTATTCCGCGGAAAACGTTCTTAATTCCTTAAATCTTTTGAAATCCCTAAAAAGCTTTGGATATCTCGTTAGATTCTCTACCAACTTTGTAATTCGTTGAAATTTTTTGGCAGTCCTTCGAAATACCTTAAGATCCTTGAAATGTGTTCAAATTCTTACAAATTTGAAATAGGTCAAAATTAGTTAAAATATTCGTAATGCTCAGAATTTTGCAAAAAATCGTTAATATTAATTTTTTTCGTGATATATGACAAAATCTCATCCGTATGAACTTAAAAAAACTAGCATAATTTAGTCTGCTTGTATAGATGCAGTTGTTAAATGTTTCTCTTTCGAAAACCAAAGTTAAGCAGCGCTTGGTTCGGTTGTACTTGGATGGGAGACGTTGTACTATATGAGGTGCATTTTTCATCTTTAAGGTTAAATTCACCTGTACACTAAACATACTTGAACCATATAATGTTTATGCACTTTTTTGAAATGTTGATAAATATTTTTTGACCATGTAGCATACAGAAATTTTATCGCACTCACAATTGTCCTAAGAACAAAATTGAAAAGATTTGAGCAATAGATTGTGAAAAAAATTAATGTTAGAGATTTTCGCAAAATCCTGAGAGTGACGAATGTTTTTAACTTATTTCAGCGCCGCTGATCATCAGGATATTGATCGAATTGAAATTTTACTCATAGGTTCTTGAGGCACACAAAAGGAAACTTCTCTCAATGCTAGACTCTTTTTGATTTACAAATTTTTCTTTTGAACCACCTTTAGAGGTCATTAATAGGGTGCCCGTTAGACTATTACGATTATATTTTTCAATTTTAGTAACGCTACTATCAAATTTTCATCCTTTTTTAGAAATATATATTAAGTTTTCTTCTATATTTAAAGAATTATTTAGAGGTTACGATATTTGTTTGTATTCGTAACGATATTTTCGTGGTTCAATATTAATTCTTTTTCCGCGTATAAGATGTACTAAAGAATTAGAAAAATGTTCAATCTTTACCATAATTTTATACTATCATAATTTGTTAATTAATAATCCACATTCTTATGAGAAACCTTCCAAACACTCAAGCTTTCATTTGGACGTATATTATATGCATTCAAAAATTATATTCAACGGAAAAACAAAGTATAATTTTTTCCCACAATATACCACAATATTGAGTATGGTTACAATATCAACTCATTGCATCTTCTTCTGTTTCGATGCAAACATATCAAACTGACAATTACGGGCAACGAAAATTACACAACTCTTTATAACTTAGGTTTTGGTTTTAGAACCACAGGAGTTTTTTTTAAAGAAGTTTCTATGGCGGTGCCTGTATGGTGGTGGATGCTGAAGAGGAGACTCTTATCTGCAAAATCCCAAGCAACGCTGTGGGTGGATGGTTGACAATAAGGTCATCGGGTGGATCCAGCTAGCCTAACAATGGTAGCTTATTATCTCGAACAAAAGCTCAGATCTGCTCCTGCAAACTACCCTTTAAGGGCAGCCCCTTTTGCTAGGAGAAAGATGCCCTGCTTCTAAGCCTATTAATGGATTCCTTCAGCGGCAGCTGTCGCCTTAAGATTTAACGACATGATCGAAATTAATCTGAATGTCCTCTCCAACCCGAGTTTTGAGAGCACTTCATAAATTATGGAGACACATTTCGAATCCTTCAATTCATAAGGCATCTTCACGTTGAGTCTTGAATTATACCTTTTCTTTAAAGAATTTTGAAACAAGGATATAACTAGAAAGATGCAAGAGTGTATCTAAAATTTTGGTTCACAAAAGTGTACTGTATATATCTGAGCTGAATTTACAAATTATTCAAATTCAACTAGTTTCTTTATTGATTGATTAATTTATTATTTCATTAATTATTTAAAAATTGTTTGTAATACTTGAGTTATTCTTGTAGTAGGTTGTCATTAAGACATGACATGGTGGCTGATTCACCAATCTCCATGCTTTTCGGACTCAGCTGTTTTTTTAGTGTTTTTATTTTGTATCTTATTTTTACTGGTAGCTGAAAATAAACCTAACCCAATCACATAGGATGCTTAAGTGCATGAATAGTTTAATTTCTAGTTCTCAAAGTTGTATTTTGGTGTAGTGAAAAATTAAAATGTGAGATGGCGCGAAATATTTTATATTAGACACATGCTAGAATAATATAATAATATATATTATTCACACATTTTATATTCCTTTATAATATATTTTAAATTCTGTTTCTAAAGTAGTACTACCCTGCCACGCTCGACCCTTCTCAATTTTGCAATTTAGAGATTTAATTTTAAAAATCGTGATGCACAATTTGAAAATTAATGATTTTTAACGATTTAGTTTGAAGATCCTGAATTGAGAATCCCTCATTTTTTAAACGAAGTTTCATATTATTTAATTTTTAACGCTTGAATCCATTAATTTGGAAAGTTACCAGTTAGAAAGCGTATCGTTATCAAAATTTTAAGAATAATTAAACTTTAAAGGTTCACAATATTAAGAATTCATTTATTTTAAACGATGAAAATGAAAGTGACTTTTTAAAATAGAAATAACATTTTTTCGTAAAGAATCTATCCAGTCACTTTGAATGTCACTTGATATTATATGATATAATGCTCATTTATAATATATTTATGAAATAAAAAATTTATACTTTCAATTTGAAATTATAGTTTGAATTGCGCAATTCTAAAACAGTTCGATTTTTGAGGCTTTGAAACTAAAGTTGTTTTGCTTCAAAGGCTTGAATTCGAAAATATTTGTTTTGAAACATCTTAATTTTTAGAGTTTTTGAATTCAAATTTACGAAATATTGTAGCGCTAAATTCAAATATTGAAAATTTTAGATCAATTTCACTATTAAATCTTTCAAAATTGCAAACTTCTATATTAAAGCGTTTTAAATTTAATAATTTTGAGTTTAAGAGATTTGTACTTGAACAATTTTGAAATTAATGCCTCCACAATAAATTCAAAACAATGACAAATTAATTTGATTATTTCTATAATGCAAGCCTTAAAACGAGAAGATTTTAGAACCAGGCTTAAAAAATTAAATTATTTTTTATTTAAAAATGTTCCAAAATATTGAACATTTCAAACTCGAATTAACAAAACTGAAATTGAAAAGTTTAAAGTTATGCAATTTCCAACTTTGGAATCATATATAGCAATCTTGTTTCGTATCATTTTTGAAAAATTTTGGATCTTCATTGTAATATCTTAAAATTGTTCGATTTTTAATTAAAGGTTGAAAAAGTCATTTAAAATTGAAGTTCGGTTTGGTTTAAGTTTCACCGTTCCGGAATAGAAATGTTTTTATTTTTAATGTTTTTTATTCAAAATTAATTTTTACTTATAATGTTTTCTTTTAGAATTATTGAATTTTAAATGATTTTTCCATTTTGAACAGTGTAAATGACGGTAAATTTATTTTTCGATTTCACAAAAATGTGTTTAATCAGTTTTAATGTTAAATTATATTTTTTTAAACGTAGTAACAATTTGCAATTATTAGCGTCTCGTCGTACCGAAAAATTGGCGGAGCTGCAAAGGAGATGGACTACTGTAAAATATTTGACTACTTGACCCGAATTCAGGGCGACAAGACACTCCGTTTGAAATTCTAGCATTTCGGACGTTTTTACTGTGAAACATTCAATTTAGTTTTCAATTTCAAATTTTCAAATTGTCAAATTTTAATCGCTTCGAACTTTTTCCAATTTCAATGCCCTTAATTAGAAATAATACAATTTCAGTTCCTTCGAATTTTAAATTAACAAATTCGTAAAATTCGAATATGAAAATAATTAATATATATATATAATAAAATTGTTCAATTTTATTGTTTTTGTTGAAATATTGTTCTTTTCAAAATTTTATGTAACCTAAAATTGTTTGGTTCGGAACGTTTTCAATTGCAAATTGTTCAGTATATTAAAGAAAAATTTCAAGCGTTTTCTAAATTGATTATATTTTTGATGCTGGGAAAACCAATAATTGCAATAACCTAAGAATTAAATTGAGTGTTTTCAAACATAATTTTAGGCTTGGCTTCAATGTAATGTTATAAAAATGCACGAGAAAGGAAACAGTAACTTAAAAGAAAAGTTTTAGACAAATGTTACTTACGACTTTTTTTCTTGCAAATTTTCATGATTTAAAAAAGCTTCGTTATCTACTAAAATTTAAATTTATTATCAATGCGTCCTGCAGTTATCTCAGAGATGGCGTAGGATGCCATTTTGAAAAGACTTAAGTGAATTATTGATCTGAAGTAACATTGTGTTCCTCAGAGCCACCTACGCTATTTCACTCTAAGTTTTGAAAGGGTTAACGGGGTTGCAATACTTGGGTAAATTTCAGTCTTACCGGTTATGCAGAAATCTACCCGATAACGTAAATATTGCAAAATCTTTCATAATTTTTCCACAGTCAAAAAAATGTATTACTTCTTCTTTCTCATCATCAATTTATTCTTTATTTCAATTTTTTATTCTTTGAAATAACATTTTGATCTGAAACTCAAAATTTTTGATCTACGTTATTTCTCACGGTTTTTTCAAATTAGGTATTTGACTGATCTTTGAAATTAGAAGTCTTAAATCTGGTTTTTCTTTTGAAACTCACCATCTTGACTCTTTGATTCTTGATATTCACAAAAAATGTTACTGGCTCTATCGCAACCAATTCACAACTGATGCTTAGAGCCCTTCGAAGCGTATCGAAAATAGTGAGATGAAAAAGACTAAACCCTCGCAAGTGTCGGAACCAGTCTTACCCTCAGTATGAATTTCTAAAGGGTGCGATGCTTGGCACCAAACACTGACCGAACTGGTCAGTTTGTTGGAGAATACTCAAGCTTGATTTGCAGCATCCTCGTGAAGTCAGAGCTGTCCGACAATGATGGACCAGTTGCAAACAATGACAATGACCGGTCGTGAAACCGTTCCTAAAACTGGAATTGCACGAGATGACTGACCGGTCCGGCAGATGTCCAGTGGTCCAGCTGCTGCCGAGCTAGATGCTTTGGATGCGAAAGAAAGGGAAGGATGCGAAAAGGGGAAAAATTTTTGTCTAGACGATGCTATATTCCTTTAATTAAAATTCTTTATTACATCATTCGTTTTACTAGCAGAATTTTAAACAGGACATTCATTTCCTTGGTTATGTATGATTTCAATAAAATTAAACTTGGAATTAAAGATAGCATATGCTTTTAAGAAGCACCTATGAGTCGTTCAAAAATCTAATAGATGATATTAATATTGCAATTTTATGAGGTTTCTGGCTGTCATATTCTTTTCCTTAATTCCTTTCTTCCTTTCAGCCTTGAGCCTTAGACTATATTAGAAGGACGAAAATACATGCCTTGATAGAAAATATTGAATTATAGGGGAAACCAGTACAAGGTGGATGAACAAATTTTCGAGTTACAATATTTTTAAATAATGAAGATGTGGGGAAAGTATTACATACCAAAATAAAGCTGGAACATTTATCTTGAAGATAGCAATGCCATCACATGAATTATTTAGGCATTCATCCTATATTTTATACTTTTTTAATAAGTTGCAATTTTATTCAGATAGTACTCTTCTGGCACAAAGTGATTATTCAAATTTTAAGCCCTTCCGGTCATTTGTCGATTTTGCTACCCAAGCTTAACCTGCAAACAATGTATTTAGCTCACACCGAGTGACACTTCTCATAAAAAGACGTAAAATAAACTTTTGCTAAAAATGATCGGAATTATTCATTTGACAGTTTTTAAGCCCAGAGTTTGACAAATCGAAGGAAACAATGGAAGAATAGTGAAAATAATTTAATTCCATAAAAAATGATAATCTTTTAGTGGACAAAATTTTCCTCATCATGCCAAGAACAGATTTTTAAATTTTTCTATTCAAAATTATTGAACTTTTGCTTTAAAAACACAGTCGCTTCTTCCAATTATTCAATTCGTATTCTTACGTGGTTTCTCCTACTTCAAAGAATCACAATGTTATTATTGATGGTATTATTTATCTGCAAGAAGATTTTTTAAGAAAAAAATGTAAACTCCTCAGAATAGTTTTTTTAAATACTACATTTCTTGCCAAATTTTCATTTCATATACTTTACAAAATTGGATATGGTTATTTAATTAATTCTGAGTAATTAATTGTCATTTTTAAAATTTTTCTCATGAAAAGTAATTTTTTTCGTAGATTTTGAGATTTTTATTTAATAAAATCTAAATGAGAGACTGTCCAATATATTTCTTTTTCATTCGACCTCAGTTCGATCTCGGAAGTCCAAAAATGAGGTTTTTTAAAAAATGTCCTTGTGTGTGTGTTTTAAGTATACTCTTGTTGTGATAAATCGAAAACAAGTTTTGCTATCACGGAGAAAAAATAGTCCACTAAAGACTATTTTCAGTTAAAAAAGAAACTGCATAGGGTTTCTGTAAAGTTTGCATTATTTTCTGCAATGTTTAAACAATTTTCAGTAGTTTTACAAATTTACAGATCTCACTGTAAAATAAACACCATTTTTGTTTAAAAAATATCAGTTTGAAGATATCAAATTGACGGAAAAGTTCGGTAAAAGTTAAAAAAAATATCCGAGAATAAAGAAAAAAGCTATGCTGTTCCTATTTTGAGTGAAAATCCTGTAAGTTTAGCAGAATTTTTTCTGCGTAATAGGGTCATGATAATAGATGAGATTTTTTCCCTGAAGAATACCTATTATTGATTAAGTTTAGGGCCGTCCTAGATGAGAAAAATTTATTTCTAATTATTTTTTTAATGAAACAGTTTGCGGTTGATTCATTTAGTATCTTGATGAAATCTTTCATCTCTAATTAATTTTGAAAATTTCAATCTTTCGTTTAGAACCAAATTTGTTTTCAATATTAGGAACCTAATAACATAATTAGTAATAAATTTCATTATTTTGACCAGATGAATCGATTGATCTATTTAACATGCCTGTATGACCAACCAACCAATTTTTCCGATAACAGAGCGTATCAACTATTTTATGCTTCATTAGCGTGTCGTATCTTTATTTAAAAATACATAGAGATACGTCAAACTAGCGAAGTAAAATATAATTAATACAGTCTGTATACGGAAAACTTTGTTAGTGACTTATTTTTCGGAAGAGTCGATTATATATATATATATATATATATATATATATATATATATTAAAAGAGAGCTGCAACGACTGTACCCAAAATATTCGGTACGAGTAATTGTCCTTGTGATAGGTGCTCTCGGAGGTGCTAAATTATCACTGGTTCGTAACCTTAAAGCCATACCCGCGTGCTAAAAATATGCCAAGGCACTTGCGAGATGGATGCAGAAAGCTGTCATCCTTGGGTCGCTTCGTGTCCTCAAGACACACGAGGGTTTCGCCGGCCTGTCGTTGTGATTTCGACGTGCCCTGTGACCACCCATCTCACGGATGTGAGACGTGGCCATAGGTGTATTTTACCGCGGTTCTACTGGGGGCTATTGACATTTTTTTTTTAGATGGCAGTTGCTCTTAGTGGTACCCTGCGGTGGTTGTTTAACTTTTTTTTAATTATATATATATATATATATATATATATATATATACCATTGACAGATTTATCAATTTTTTTAACGTTCTTAGAGAAAGAATTCTCTATTTCTGAAATAAACCAAAATTTATAGTATCAAATTTATCCGTGTTGATAAAATAAATGTATTAAACTATATAAAAATCTTCTATGACCTATGATCAATGAACAATCAATTATAAACAACGAATAATAACGAAGAATAATAAACAATGAATCAATAATCAATAATAAAAAAGCGAAGGCGAAACTTCCTTTTCCACCCCTTCAAACTTGTTTTTAAATATAAAACCCTTATTCCCCTGATTCAATATTTTTGATAAAGAATAAATAATCTGGGAATTATCTGTAACATAAAAATCATAGCGAAATCTTGACAATTAATAATGATATTGAAATTCAAAAGTGAATTTGCAAAATAGCTTTTGGTGGAGTGTTTTTGCCTTCAGGATGCAAAAGAATTGAATTCAATTACTTAATAATTGAACCAAATGTAATTTGTTATATTCTATAACAAAAAAATAAATAAAAACAACAAAAAAGGTAACGTTTAGTGCGAATATACATTTTATAAGTGAATAAGTATATTGAATGGAATATCATTTGCTGGGAATGCAATAAATACAAAACAATCCACTGAGAATGCGCCCAAACTACTATGCGGCGGGTTTTTGTATAAAAATATTGTTATTCACTCATTTATGAAGGATTTTTTGTATAGAGGATTTTCTTTATTGAAATGAAGTAAGAAAATTTTCTACTAAAGATGAATGAAAAGGCTTATTACAAAAATTCATAAAGGACTTGTTACGATTTCTTTTTAAGAATATACTTAAAATGTGCAAATATGAAAATAAAATAAAAATGTCTCGTCGTCCCGATATTCGGGACGAGTAGTGTGAATTATTTTGCATTCATTTGTCTAGTCACCCGAATTTTTTGGAAATAAAGTTAAAATTTTCCGGATGACTAGTCCATCTCCTTTTCCAGGTTTACCAATTTTTCGGGACGACTAGACGCAGCGATTAAGTATATGAAAACTTCTTAATAGTACATGCAATTCATTGTTACGAATTTATAATATTTCAATACTTAAACCCTCTAAATAGTCTTTCTATAACACCGAGTCGGTTAAAGTGCTTTTTCTTGCAACAGAGGAGAAGTAGAGAATGGGTAATTTCGTAAACAATTAGTCGACTATAAAACGGGCAGGCATAACATTCGCATGAAATGTGCGCTAATAGAAGATAAAAAAAAATAAAACTGGCCACAGTCATAAACTTGGTAAATAAATAATTAAATAATTAGCAAGAGCAACGACTCGGGAAAGCGGGTTGGGGTGGTTCGTCGGTGACTGCCGGCGGATCGTGTGGTGGCCAACATTGTGTGAGTGGGTGGAAGTGAGAAAAACAAGGAGAGGCAGCACATTTTCTGACTACTTTACTCTGCAAAGCCAACCGAGTGAAATGGACCACATTTCTCCCGTAAGGAGAAATACAAATTTCTCATAAGGGGTTAAAACCGTCGGTCTCCACGCACCCAGTGTCTCTCAAATTTTCTTCAATTAAAAAGTTACCTGTCATCCCAGTTTTTAGTAGGGACATGTTTAAAGTCCTGCATAATTGAATATTTACTTTTTTTTATTCCAGTACATAACTGCACAGTTAAATTCGTTTTTCTCGTATCTTTTAAAATTGAGGTGAAAAGTTTCCAGGCAATAAATAATTTGTTGTTGATGATTTAATTCAGATGTAGATCTGTTTCTGATTTTTATTGAATTAAAAAAATTTTATTGCTTTCCTCTGTATTATTTAAAATCCTTTCAACTTCTTCTGGATTTTTTGTTAATTCTTTAGAATTCGTCTTGCATTCATTTATTACTTTTAAATATTTTGTATATGAACTGATATTTGCAAATAAATAAACTAAATATTTAGGGTAGGGTGGGGCGAGATGGGCATAGTTGTCTTTTTCACGTCAGTATTAAAGTCTGCTAATTCATTGCTTGAAAGTGAGTCGTTATATATATTATACAAAAATTTTTCATTATAATTTTGCCAAGATAGAAGTAAATAGAAAAGTAGTGCACTTGGCTCACATCACCTCATGCCTGGGGCGGGATGGGCCACTCAAGTAAATGACATATCATATATTATTTATAAGTAAGAGTATTGTTAATTTGAAGTATTATGAACCGAAAGCATACCTTACACATATTTTTCAAAAATGTTACGGAACTAACGTAACTAACTCTACAAACAAAGAATAGAAAAACGATTTACATCTATATATCTTTTGATAATTGTATTACAGAAATAAATATAACATTTTTTCGACTCACCCGCGTACATTGTCTCGGTAAAAGTTAAATTCGACAGTAAGAAAACTCCCAAATACTAGACTGGTCTACTATACATGACGCTGAATTTCATATATACTGGGGTTTGAAGCCATTTTTTATATTTTTGCCGTATTTTTCAACTACAACAATGTTTTTCACATTTGTATAGCATTTTACGAGTTTTCAAACAAAGTAACTTAAGAAATATACCAGAAGAACAGATACTCTCTTCTGGTTGCCAGCAACTCATATTATTTTCTAGCAGGCCTATAACAGTACAGTTGTCAAACTTTTTCTGAGCATTTTTTTCGACAAGATTAGTTTTTCATACCTTTGCGCCATAATTAACACACTGCACAATCTGATACAATGAAACATTGCATCTTAAACTACTGAATGCTACACTATGAGGTTAGGTTAATGCGCAGGAAGAGGTGGCTCATTCCGCCCCATATGACACTTGCGAGTAAATCAAAATTTCACCTATTTCTGTTTTACAATTATATGAAAATCTGTTGAAAACTTGAGGTTTAATAAATAAGCTATTATCTAAATAACCACGATCTATCTAATCACCACCATCAAACAAAGACTTTTTGTGATTGTTTATTTTCATTATAAATAGATCTCTAAATTTACTAAATATCATGAATATGTGATTTTGTGTGATTTTTAGACTTTCTAAACAAATGCAAAATAGTAGAATGCAGGTCTTAGCATTTTTACTTTCGTTTTTTCCAAATTTATTCAACATTAAGCGAAAATTTGTTCAAGAGAAGTTTGATGACGTTCTTCCTGATATTCTTACTAAGAATAGTTACAAAAGAAATGATAGCCTACGAGAAAATTGAGTGGCCTATACTCATCTCGCCCCAACCTACCCTAAACAATTTTTTTAATGGTTTTCTCAAGTATTCCTTAGTTCTATCATAAAATATGAATGCCGAAGACTGGACTTAAATCCTTAAGGACCGAGATTTGAACATTGATTAGCAGCTTCAAATTTGTATTCAGGAACAATAGAACTTATTTTATTGACAGAATATGATTTCATACTTAGAATTTGCTAACGTTGTGTATTCTCTTCCGGCTCTCAAAAAAATTTAATTTTCTCTACCGGAATATTTTTTTCTTCTAGTGAAAGGAGTGAATAGTCAAACTTTTTGAAATTAACCTTGAATTCTTTGGAAATTATCATATGAATTCTTTGAAAATCCAAAGAATTCAAGCGCGAATTTGATCAAATTCATCACCCTCTCCAGGTCTCCTTGCGGGTGGGGGGGGGGGGGGGGCTACAGATATGTAGATTAAACATAACCTTCATTTGTCTCAAATATCACCCTTCAATTTTTTACATATCCGGAAATTTTTTTGACGGAGATGAATTTTGAAACTTATTAGAAATAACCTAGAATGCTTTGGAATTCTTTAGAATTCCGCCAACAATAAAATTACGTTGACGATAAAATATGACGGAAGAGAAAATTAAAGTAAAGCATATCGTGCCGGAAGGCAGTAATCGACCGTTAACTGAACACTTTTGTTTTTAAGTTTCACAACGTTTTTGGTAACGACACATACATTTTTAAAAAGAATTCCATGATATCAAAAAATATGATATGAAATGAATGATATGATCAAAATAGGTTAAAAATAAATAAATACTTCAATTTTGAATTATTTTAAATTTTGTTATTCTTCTGTACCTCATTTGTTTGTTTTCATTATAAATAGATCTCTAAATTCACTAAATATCATAAAATTAAAAAATGTAAGTACTTTTATAATTATTGTTTAGTTTTTAATAATTATCTTCCAATTTAAGAATGAAGAATCTACTTTTTAAATAAAATTTTTGGGAGATTCACAGCCTTTTGGATTTTTGAAATTGTGTATTAATCGCTTGTATAAACTAAAGAATAATTCTTTGTTTATTTGAAAATATTTTTGAAGTGTCACGTCACAATTTCTGATCAAGGTGCTGTCCTAGTTCTTGATTAACTAATTTTATTAATAATTTTCGAATTTAAAATGAATTGTTTATTAATAATCCTTTTAAAGGCTATCGATGTAATTTTTATTCTATTGATTTTAAACGGAAGCATGCAAGAGCGAGTACCAAAACTTTGACCATTATGGATAATGAGATTATTGAACCGAAAAATTTCCAAACGACCTAAAATATTTTCAAAAAGTTAGAATAATCCACGAGCGTATGATTTCAGCGTTTCAAAATATCTTCTCATTTCATAGTTTGATAAATTAACATGGAATGTTACCGGTTATTTTATAGAAAATATTACGCAAAAATAGTGATCATTATTAACGGTCATTGGTAGTCAATCTTTATAAACTGATTTTCAACTACAATAAAATTTTTGTAAGTATAAAATAAAATTTTTTACTATGAATTATGAATAGTTTGAATAATTAGTTTCCAGTTTTATCCAAAAATAGTAATGCAGCGTGAACAGAACAAAAATTTTGGGACAGAATTTAAAGGGTTTGTTAAAATCCTCATCTCTAAATGGCAAAATACTACTCGTCATTTTTCAGTTTGTCAACTCGATAGAAGTGATACCTTTGAATATGAAATATTTAAAAAATAGTTTTAATCTGTTTAGCAATTTTTTTTTTCAATTTGTAGTTTGGGACTAAATTTCTACTTAATTGTCCTTTCATATGAGTACTGAGATAATTTTCAACTCATTTTCGACTCAGACTTAAAGCGGTCTACTTTTAAGGAATCACCCACATGACCAATTTATCGAAAATAATTTCGAATTTATTTTTGTTCAATTGTACATAGTTTTAATTTGAGAACCAGTGGCAATGAAAATTTGAAAAGGTGGTGGTCCGTTAGGAAGGCAGGGAGTGCAAAGAATATTATGAACTCTTCTTGGCCGCGTTTCTCCCGCTCTTGCACCACCTTTTCCACTGAAGCACTTCACGTGGCGAGAAAACAAAATGATAATGGAAAAAAAAGAGACAGACGTGTATGTCGTTTTATCGCGCTGTTTATGTTACTCTTCTCTCGTTCTAAACTAAAGCCGGTGTTTTCTACATTAGCAAGAATGCTAATTGGAAAGCCCAAGGGTTTCAGCCTTACTTTTTAGTTCTTTGACTCTTTCCGCAAAGAAATTGCTTCCTCCGTGCACATCCTTTCATTCGTAAACTTTCTTCCTAGGATCCTGCAAACCGCAAGCTTTTACTTCGAAGAACAGTTTTTTTTACATAAGTGAAAATTATGAAGATAAATATTAAATTTCGTACATTGGCAGTATACATATTCGAACCAAACTGATGCCCAATTTCAGGGTAGTCGAAGGTTAATTCGAAAACTTTCGAACAGTCCAGTTCGAATCAGAAAATATTATTAATTAAATAATCATTAATTAAGTCACTAATTAACTCTATAAAGTTCATTTAAATTCTTCAGGTAAGTCTGTTCCTCTGACTGGTTTCGGATCAACATCCGTGAAAAAGTATTGTCCTTCAAAGGCAAGGGTGCAACTTTGGGCAACCCTGAAAGTTAGGAACTATGGGGGACGGGGAGGGTTCACACAGTCTAGAATGGGGAGTTGGGGTGTATATAGGTGGTGCCGGAAGTTAAGGTCGAACATCTAGGGGCGTGGCAGAGTCTTAAGTTGCACTATCCTGCTTTGGCCAATAGCGCGGGATGATCGCTGATGCATGTACAACAAGTATGGCTGTGGTAACAGCATTATTCACAGACACAATATCTAATTTTTTCCGCATATTTTCTTCTTCAGTCTGCTCTTTTATTATCAACTTTGTTTGTCAATGAGATAAACTCATTACAAGCTTTTCTTTGACTTTCTATTTAGGTATGCATGCATCCCAGGCGGAAATATTATATATAGTTTATACATAGTGTGAAGTATTATATATAATATTCGTTTGTTTTATACATTTTTTATATAAAGCAAATGCATATTATATATAATACTTCGCACTATATATAAACTATGTATAATGTTTCCGCCTGGGATATATATGTATGTACGCAAGTATGTATCATGTATGCCTGCACGTATGTTTCTATGTATGGATGTATGTATGCATGTATGTATGTATGTATGTATGGATGTATGTATGTATGTATGTAGAGGAGATCTCCGTAAAGTGGATAATATAGAGTTGATAATCAGTAATTGCAGATACTAATTTATATGCAATAATTAATTTAATTAATAGTGAAAACATCATACGTTCTAATGAATAAAAATAAATTATTTTTCTTCTATTTATGTTCCTAATTAATGATTATCCACTGTGGGTTGTATTACTCACTATAGGTAGGTTTCCCCCATGTATGTCAAAGTCAAATAATGCATTTCAATTTTGACACACTTTCACACATCCAATCGACGTGAAACTTTGTATACATACGTGTTTCTGATGACAATAAAAGATCTTATCAAATTTATGTTAAACTAATTTCAAGAAGATTTTTCATGATTTCTTAAAAAACAAGCTTTTATTAATATTAAAATAATACTATAATAATAATATTAAGGTGATTAACAATAAAAGCGTTGGGCGTAAATATTGAGCATTACATTTATATGACAAAGAAAATTTAATAATTTAATAAAATTTTATATTTAACATTTAATAATTAATATTGATTAATTATTAATATTTTATCATTTAATGAGTGAATTATTTTGTTTGTTTTAATTTATTTTAATACAAGTTTGTTCTGGAAAAATCATTGAAAATTTTTTTCTTCATATATCAAACAATTGTGCACATTAGAATGGTCTAAAAAAAATTTCGCAGTTCATTTGAGATAATGGCTCTTTTTATGAGGTTCTCAAAAAAAGCAAATTATTATTTTTTTGATCAGACAACGTTCAGAGGCTGCACAAAATTCCCTAAATTTTCCCACTGAGAATACATGGAGAAAATACCCATTCTCACGAATGTGAGACTAGTATAGGTGTAAATTTCAATGAAACGAATGCACATTACATATAAACAATTCAATTATTTTCCGGTACATTTATCGTAAACATTACTTTTGCGTATTTTTTCATAGAAAATTTTGAAAGTAAAATCAAAAACTTTAAAGTATTTTGTTATTGATCATTAATTGCTTAAACAATTATTATTTCTTCATACAATTTTTTGAAAAACATTTTGTGGCAACTTATCGGTATTGTCACAACGATATAAACTACCCATGTAGAAATCGCATCATTTCCCCCAATTTCAATTAGAGCAGTGGTCAGATGTTTACTATTGAACATCTGGACTAGTAAGTTCTAGTTTACTTTTCATGTGACTAGAAAAATCATGTAAGTCTAGTTAGACCATAATCTTGTGTTTTAGATAGGCTCTAGTTGGGCCCTGATGAGGATTATGATGAGGATGTGAAAAAAATATACAAAAGTATTATTTAAGGCCAATATACGGCAAAATTAGAGGGTGGCTTTGGGGCATTTTTGAACGTTTGGAGGGGGAGGGGGTCAAAATGAAAAATCAATTCATACTTCACATTGAGGGAAGTCAATACAATTTTAATCACATTTAAAAAATTGGTTTAGAATTAAATTTAACCAAATTTTAGAGATCTGTGCGAGCCGATTTTTGAATTTTGTTTTTATTACTTTATTATTTAACAACACAGTTGAAATTTTTTTGTTTTTTGAACAATCCTATTATTCAGACTATACTTATATTTATTAAAAAATCATGTGATCAGGAGAGAAAATTCTTACAAATTACCTAATATTGTCTACTGACGAAGTCTCTTAATTAATAAGGTAGTTTCTTAGTATAACTGAAAGTGGATTTCGTAAAAAAACGACATACACTTGTCATGTAGTCAAGTCGAGACTTTATTTAACAAAAATGTTCATGAAATAAACAATTATTATTGGTTGGCAAAGTATTATAAGCGAGGGATTTTTCCAAGTAATTTAAAATTGATTCGATTGAAAATCCGAAATCAGCTGGTTGAAAATTGGCAAAAATCTATATTAACACTTGTCATTTGGTATTAAAAAACGGTACATATTATTCATTCCAGACAAATTTTTGATCAGTTTTGTTAAATGAACGAAGTCTTTAGATCGTGAAATGGCTGTGATATGCATTTGTTTATTAAAAAATTTAGAAAATGTCAACTTTCTTGTGCAATAAAAAATTAATAACAACAAAATTCAAAAAGTAGCTCACACAATTAAGTCTCTTTAGCATTTAGTCAAATTTAATACTAAAAAAGAAATTCTCAAATCGGATCAAAATTTGTAGGCTTTAAACTAATTTGCCCAGAAAATCTTTTTTGACCCACTGCGGGGTGGGTGGAACCTCTAAACGTTGTCTTATAAAAAAAACGGATTTACCTTTTTTGGGAACCTCAAAAAATGAGCCATTATCCCAAACGAAATTCGAACTTCATTTTTGGACCACCGTACTGCACATTGTTCGAAGGTTGTCTCAAGGTCATTTTGGTAATTTCGGAAGGGTCGTCGGAGAAAATGTTGGAAGTAGCGTCCACTTTTGGTAGGGATGTTATGCTTTCCGGTTCCTCTGATGCTATTATCCGGTCTCCTCTCTTCTCCGGTCGCGTTGTGCCTGAAACAATAAAACACCTTTATGAATGAAACCCTTCCAATCCCCTTCTTCCACCAACGAACCTCCACCCTCTTTTAACGTGCTTTATCATCTACCTTCCATTCATTCGCGGTCGCTGGTAATAAACCTGAAGCCGCGGTATGACGTACGAGGGACTACCTTCGTCCTCCCGGCCCCTTCTTCCATGCAGGTGGAATTCTTGACACGCTTCCGGGTTCCGTTCACTTGTCTCTCTATTATTTCTATCACGAATAATAGCAGATCTTTGAGAAATACCTTTTTGAGCAGTACGGCAAAGTAGCTTTTCAACACCGTTGCGCATGCGCTCTTTGATCAAAAATTACTTGAACAAACCTTGACTTCTTGTTATCAAAAAACTTCTCCTTCATTCTTTCTTTCATTTTTCGCTTGAATGCGAATTGATTCAATAGAAGCCACAAGAAGAAAATCCAACATATTTTTGGTTGGAAGTTAATTTTTTTCAATTGAAATGTCTACTAACTATATTTTTCGTGCATAAATATTTTCACTACTTGGTTGAAAGTTCAACTACTTTGTTGAAAATTAATTTCTTTGGTCGAAGATTGAACAATTTTGTTGAAAACTTTTCTTAAAATTAATTTTCTGAACTGAGAATTTAACTATTACCATTTTGGTTGAAAATTGATCGTTTTTAGTTGAAGATTCCACTATTTTGTTGAAAATAAGTTTTTTTGTTGAAAATTCATATTGACGGGTTTGAAATATCAACTGTTTTGTAAGAAATTCCTCTTTTTGGCTTAAAAATTCAACTTTTTTGTTAAAAATTCGTCTTTTGGGTTGAAAATTCTATATTTTTATAGTAAATTTCACAATTAGCTCGAAAATTACCTTTTTGTAACGTACACACGGAATGTTCGCTTTTCGAGGCATCTATTGCGTGCGGGAAGTGACCAATTCCAAAGCCGTGGTAAAAGGCAGTTATAAAAAGACTTTTTCTAGCTGCTGCGCTTGCGCTCTTTGAGCAAGATTACTGTTTCTAGCTGCCGGAATAATAACCTCAATTCGTTATGATTTGACGCTTGAGAGACTGATTGTGAGTAGTGAATAGTGATTGGACAAACTCGAAGTGATAAGTTACCATAAATGACTGATAAATTACCATCAATTACCGATAAATTACCGGAAATTTTAGAAATATTTGGATACCTGAAATTTACGGAAATTTATCAATTTTCCATAAATTTCCGGAAATTTGGGAAATTTAGCAATTTTCCACAAATTTCCGGATATTTTGGAAATTTGTTCCAAAAAGCTTTAGCTACCTGAAATTTCCGGTAATTTAGCAATTTCCCATAAATTACCGTAAATTGAGCAATTTTCCATAAATTTCTGGAAATTCTTGGATTCTTTCCAAAAAGTCTTGAAGACCTGAAATTTCCGATGATTTAGCAACTTTTCATAAATTTCCGGAAATTTTCGGATTTTTTCCAACAGGCTTTGGATACCTTGAATGTCTGGAAATTTTCGGTAATTTTTGGTATTTTTACCATAGATTTCCAAAAATTACCATAAATTTTCTGCATTTGTTACAGAAATTTTCGTGTATAACAGCTGCTAAAAGTAGACAGTTGCAACTCTTGTAAAGTTTACAGTACTTGCCATCGCCTCATCTTCGGGTCGTTTCCGGCTTGTCTTTGGCTCGTTTACAGCTCGCCTACTCGCCTACAACTCCCCTTCCACTCGTCTCTGACTCGTACAGCAAACTTCACACTCGTGTGGAACTGCCTACTTTCCGCACTTGTAGCACAATATA
This sequence comes from Andricus quercusramuli, assembly GCA_932178445.1. Taxonomy (NCBI): domain Eukaryota; kingdom Metazoa; phylum Arthropoda; class Insecta; order Hymenoptera; family Cynipidae; genus Andricus; species Andricus quercusramuli. The sequence continues at coordinate 346,405 of CAKNXH010000169.1, read as the reverse complement.
CTATTTTTGTTGAAAATTCATATTTTTGGGTTGGAAATTCAATTGAATTGTAGAAAATACGTCTTTTGGACTTGAAAATTCTCCTGTTTTGTTGAAAATTCCTCTTTGTCGTAGAGAATTCTATTATTTTTGTACGAAATTCAACTATTCGATTAAAATTGAACTATTTGGTTAAACTATTTTTGATTGAAAATTAATATATTTTTTGTTCAAATATCGACTATTACATTTTTTGTTGAGAATTCATTTTTTTTAATTTATCTGTTTTTAATTTCAAATTAATTTTTATTTTGTTTAAAATGTCAACTACTTCACGTTTCGTTAAAAATTATTATTTTTTTTAATTCAACTACATGTTTCAGACTTTAACTTCTTTGGTTGAAAATAAATTTTTCGCTGTTAAAGATTTATAATTTTTGTTGAAAATTCATCTCTTTGGTTGAAACCTTAACTTTTTTCTTTGGAAATGTAACTATTTTGTGAAACATTTTCTTGTTGAGGATTAATTTTTCCAACTGAAAATTTCACTATTCTATTTTTGGTTGAATTTTTTGATTTTATTTAAAGTTCCAATACTTGGTAGAAAACTCTTTTTTTTTTTTAGTTGAAAATTCGAGTGTGTAATAGAATATTTAACTGCTTTGTTGAAAAATCGTCATTTTGGATGAAAAATTCGTCTTTTTCGCTTAAAAATCCATCTATTTGGTTAAAAGTTCAACTATTTGGTTGAAAATTCAACTATTTTGTTGAAATTTCATCTTTTTGCTTAACGCTTTTTGAAAGTTTTTCTCATAAATAATCACTAAACGTTAAACTCAGAATACCTAGCCACTTTTAACTAATATTTTATTGTTTTATCAATTTCAATTTGTTTCGACATTTGTTTCTTTCATTTCAGTCGCGAACTGCATGTATTTTCTAGGAATTTTCTATAAATTTTCTAGTAAATTTTAAAACAAATTTGAATTGTTAGAAAAATGTTATTTTGTTTAAATATTTAGTTCTCTCAATTTTTCAAACGATAAAAATATTCTTTATTTGACGGATTCTATTTGTTTTTATCGGTAGAGAGGACCAAATTTTTCTGTTTTGTTTTTCTTCCATTTGTCCACAGATTGAACTGGTACGAGTTATCTGTTTGTTTTGTAGGAGCGCTCTGTTTGTTTTAAGGCTGCGTCTAGTAATCCTGAAAAATTCGGGGAACTGGAAAAGGGGATGGAATATTCCTCCCGAAATTTCGGGATGACTAGCCAAAATTATGGAAGATATTTGGCTACTCATCCCGAATTTCGGGACAATTAATCAAAAAATTTAAATTTGTTCAATCATGAGTATTCTTAGAAAACAAATTAGTATTTGAAAGTATTAAAATCTGTCGAAAATTTGGTGAGATAATGTTTCTTTTGCTTTATTCAAGTAAACTGTATATTTAAAGAAACATCTATTATTCGAATAATTATGAACGGAGTGTCTTGTCGTCCCGAAATTCGGGATGAGTAGTGAAGTATTTTTCATAAGCTTAGCTAGTCGTCCCGAATATTCGGGATCACTAGTCCATCCCCTTTCTCAACTCCCCCGATTTTTCGGGACGACTAGCCACAGCCATTTATGAAATTATTTAAACAAATTGTACTATTGTTATGATTGATTAAAAAATTCATAACTCATAACGTCTCGAAAATACGTTAAATTCGCGTCTTACCTGAAAAAAAAAACAAATGTTGAGAGGAATCGGAATTTTTTAAACACTTTAAAAATGACTGCGTATTCATAAATTACCGATGAATGATTTTTTATGGGACAAAAATGTTCAAAAAGCGTTAATAAACAGCAATATTACTTAACTTACTTAACATTCAAATGCGTCACTTATGGGGTTATCTTTGGAGACCCATAAGAGTGGCTTAAAGTCATTCAACCTCAAAATTTATAATTAATTATTATTCTCTGATGAATTCTCAACAATATACTGAAAGATGGAATCATTCGTAACATATCATTGCGTTTAAATGTTAGATTTACGAAAAGCTGACTATTCCCATGTTAAATCAATGAGAAACTTCATGATTTTTTCGCCACCCCTGAATATTAGCCGATCAAGCTCAAATTAGGAGATAATTTTTTTGGGCATTCGAACAAAATTGGAGTGTCCCGTATGGAAAAATCTGACGGCACTGGCCCGGCCCAGACCAGACTGTCTAGTTTCCAGCCTTGGCGCTGACCAAATGGTCTGGCCTTGGCCTGGTCAAGAGAGTAACATTCTTTGGCAAGCCCCAGGCCAGACCTTCTGGTCAGCCGCTAGTTATTGGATGGTCTCTCTCTATTTTGTTAATGATTTGGAAAAAAATGTTCACTATAAGTGTATTTAGCTGATCAGCGCCAAACCTGTACCATACCAGACTGTCAGGAAGATAAGAAAACAGTATTGTTTTGATGTTAATGTCTTATTTTCTATCATTTTAGAGACCCTGTAACATTTTCAAGACATGTCAACAAAATTTTATGATTGATTTTAGAACTTTTTTGTTCTTGGTTAGCTCATCAGCACTAGATCTGAGTCAGGCCAGAACTTCTAGACTGAACTTAGAATTTTTTTGTTCTTGGCTATTTCACCAGCGACACACCTGGGACAGTCCCGAATGTCTGGTTGACTAGAAAAAAATTCTTGTTTTTATATTGTGAATTTCTTATTTTCTATCATTTGAGACACTCTGCAACTTTTTCGAAGTATGCCAAAGACCTGCCAGACTAGACAGTCTAGATGAAGCCAGACCTGGGCCAGATCTGACACCGGACTGCCATGCAATTTTTTTACATGAGATGAAGGCAGGAAAACTCTACAAAATATTCCACCAATGGTAAATAAGATCCACCCTGGTAACCCTGTTTGAACATTCTTGTTGATTCTTGTGAGGAAACTACGATTGCTAGAAATGAGAGTACCAATTCACAACTTATTTTATTGTATTTATAAAGTGCCAAACTGGTATATGCAGTGTTTATTTTGCTAGAGCATGGCGGGAAATTCAAACATTGCAAAGTAAATTGCAAGTTCAAGTCAGAGAGGAAAACTAGAGATGCAGCAGGAGCATCCATTTTCCGGGGGCGGTTGGGGTGAGTTGGAAGCACTATGGACTACTATCGGTTCCTTGGGGATGTTTCTACCCCTATTTCTAGCAACTACCCCCTTACCGTGTACACCGCTACCGAATACGGTTGTATAGTTATACAGACTTGTACGTGCCAGCCTGGAGGGTATTGATCGTCGTTGGAGCTGTACTACCTACTTCTCCTTCACCTGCAGCACCTAACGCATCCTTACACATCCTTACACACTCTCTGACGCAAACCGCCGCGCCGCCGTCTAATCTCCATCTCGGTGCGCTCAAGCTCGCCATCGCCAGCTATGACTATGTGCTACAGCGAGTTTAATGTTACATGGAGCGCTCGGCTCTCTTGCTTCTCATCATAGCCCTATTTTTACTAACATGCTTTCTATCTTGTTCACAAGGAATTATTACGCTTCAGATAGAAGAAGCTCATGGTGAAGAAAATATGAGACTAGGGCAGATTATCATAAAAGCAAGTATAAATAAAATAATGATAAACTGAGCTCGAGTCTGATAGTAAGAGTCCACTATGTGTCATAAATGTGGCTTTGCTTTTAATAAACAAGAGTACTGACGGGTAAAGAATTTATTTGATGGGATATTCCTCCCAAGTATACCCAAGAATTTTGACTTGATACTTGGCCTAAGGGTTCCATTTGTATCCAATCAAAAGTCACAAAAGTATGTTTGGCGCGGGTAAATAGAAATTAAGTGATTACCTTTTTTTTTATTTAAGAAACATGGTTTGTTTTTAAACCACGTAAAATATTGATCTGAATTTTGTGAAGAAAATATAAACACGAATACGGACGATACAATATCCTCATGATCCGAAATAATTTGTCTTGTCTCAAGAAAATGTAATTAAATTTTGAAAATCGAGTTTCTTCAATCTAGAACATTTTCTTGACACAAAAAATATTTGATTAAATCAAAAAAATATTGTATCGATGCATGCCTAACGATATTTCCTGTATTCGATATTATTTCTTTTTCCGCGTAAAATTAACATTTCAAAAAAATAAAAAAATGCATTTTTAGATTTTTTGTTACAACAATTTTCAAAACTTCCGATACTAGTATCCAAAACCCCGAACCCCCTTCGCGACTCACTCTGAACCTCTTTTATAGGGGCCAAATCCTAAATCATGCGTCCTAATGTTAGGAAATTCCAATCAGGGAAGTTGTTTTTAGGGGAAAAAATTTACAGAAAATGTATTCCGATGACATCAACAACTTTTATTTGCAACCTTTTTATCTCATATCAATATTTTTTGAGATAAAAAACTATTAATTTTGGAGAAATGTCAATTACTTTATTTCTAATTATCTACTACGAAAATCCTTTTAGGTCTTTGAACTGGAATACGAAAGGAACCCCTAGGTCAAGTATCAAATCAGTATTCTTGGTTGATCTTTTCGCAAGTATACATATTTTTCTTACTTTTTTTTTTTATTGGTGAAGATCCAAAAGAATGTTTTTCATTACAAAAAATAACTAATTGAAGAAAATCTAGTTTCTTTATTTTTAATTACATTTTCTTGGATCAAGAAAATATTGCATCGTCTGTATTTGTACCAATATTTTTCTTGATGCAATCCTAATTATTATTCCGTGATGTTTTCAGTGCAAATATTTTTTATCTTATTTAATATGAAATCACATATTATTTTTAACTGAAAATCATGAATATCGTAAAAAAAGTTGTAAACGACTTTTTGAAGCGGTTGATATTATAAAGTGGGTATGCATTTTTTATTGTGCCCGCTTTTCCAACTTTAGTTCGACCAAATGTTTTTATAACAGCATGTGGTAGGATGCTGACAATTACTCAAGGAACAAAGCACGTTTTCAAAAACTTTGCACCTATTTTTGGAAAATGTAATTAATTCAATATTACCACTTGAGATACATCAAAATTCTGTGAAATAGTAGCCCAAGAAAAAGAAATCATGTCAATTCTGAAAGAAGAACTTGCAAAAAAAGTGAAGATTTCAATATTTTGTATAATAATTATTGATATAACTCTGGGGAGAATGAATATTTTTTAATATTCTGAGTCATATTTTAAAGTTAAATTCTCATATAGAAATCTAATTAACTAATTTGAAATGATGGTACATTTTTCTCAGATTTTGCCAAAGACTAACTTAGATCAAATAAGTCCAACAAATTAAAAAAGTTGCGATATTGGGAAAATAATTTTTTTTTTTATGAATTAATTACGCATGTCCTCAACAATTTGCTTGGAAAATATACTACACTTATTTTTAATAATTGAACAAATAAAATTTCGTATGTTTGGATTTTTATTCAATTTTTGGATATGCATATTTTTCATTTTTGTTGAGTCATTAGTAACTATAAAAAAAACATGGAAATATTTACTAGTTTTTCGATATCTATTTTTAGAATTGACATAATGCCTTTTTATGGGAATTATATATTTCATAAAATTTTGATAGTTTTGAAGGTATTTAGGTAAAAAATTCTTCCAATTATATAATTCATTCCGATGCGGTATATATATTGTTAAAATATCGTTTCCGCTCAATAAAAAAATTTGTGGGTTGGCATCCGAAAAAATTGTTTTTTTTTTTGTTGAAATCAGTTAATATCTTCTGCTCGGTCCTTGAACTTGAAAATAAAAAAAAAAGTTGTCATAATAATTAAAAAAATAAGGAAAATTGTTAATACGTTCAGTTTTGAGTAGCAAGTAATTTTTTTAAATTAGACATTGAAAAAAAAAAATTATTGTTTAATTTAGAATGTTTGGAAATTGTGCATAAAACTTTTTTCGGCATCAAGTTATGTGCAAACATTTTAAAACAAGTTTCATATGTCAAACCTGAAATTGTTTAACTTGAACCAAAGAAACATGATTTGGAAATTTTTTTTTTCATAATTCGGACTTTCCGACTTTCATAGTTTTTGACCATTGTCGCATCGCTAGACTAGACGTTTTACGTGTTACGTAACACATGGACGACCTCTTGGGCGAATTTTTATTTATTTATTATATAATTTTTTATTATTGTTTACTGATAAAAATTGAACGTATAAGAATTCGCCAGGATCTTTTAACCAATAGCCCGAGTAAAAATGCTTTGACTCGAGTTCGGCTTGGCGATATCTTGAGTTCGTCCCCAAGACATCCATGTCTGGCTGCGTCTCAAAACTGAGACGAGACATAACACAATGTCTTACTTTTATGGTCTTAGCATGGTGATTTCAAGTTGGCGTGAACTTGTCTCAAGACGAACCTTTTCGACTCAAAAATAAGACCTCGAATGAGACTGTTAACAGATGCGAAGGATTAAAATTAATGAATAAAAAATTTGTAATTATTAAATTAGTTATTTTCAATTGAAAAATTTAGAATCGGTGGGTCTGAATTAGTATGACCCTACAAAATCTTCTTCAAGAAAATTAAAATTGTAACTTTCTATAAGGATCTCCCAATCCGTTAGAAATACGTGACAACAAACATCATTTTTGGTTTCGTCGTAAACAAGTATAATACAAATGAAAATCCATAAATGAATTGATTAAATATGAAAAAAGTTTTTGAATCTAAAAAACAAACAGAAGATATTAATTTTCTTCCAAATTTTTTGCATCACATTTTTCGGATGCGACCCCACACATTTCGTTTACGCTGGCCGAAACGATTTGATAATTTTAGCACTTTTACTCCACTCTGCTAGACAATGTTAAAAAATTTCTGGTTAATGTCGCTAACGGAAAATATTTGCAGTATTCGATAAAAATAATCACTAGGTATCTATGCTCATCAATCATAAAATATTGAAAAATATTTTTAAACTTTTCGCATGCTTGAAAATTCATTTCATTGGTTGAAGATGATCAAATTAAGGAGTAATTAATTAATTAACTAATTTAATTATTAACTCATTATCAAAATTAGAAAGTACCTCTTCCTCCAGACCTCTAAAGAGCTGAGAAATGCAATTTTCGTTGGAATGAGGACTTGACTTGAGTTGAACGTCGATAGAATGCGCGTGAATCGAATTAATGAAACGATCGAGCACGATGATTCCGGTTTCAATTGTAGGAAACAAATGGAGAGTAAAGGCTGGAAAGGGTGAGAAATGAGAATGCTTTTGGCGTTCAAAGGTTCTTATCTTTATTGCAGAATTCCACGTATCTTTAGGACCGAAAGGACTAGGATGGAAATGAGGACATTCCGTTCTCCGACCGGATTGGACTCTAACCATTTAGGATCCCAGAGTCCTTCCGTCCTTGCGTTATCCTCGCTAGTTTCTGGATTGCAGAATTTGAGTGTCTGCAGTTTTTTCTTTAATCCACGATCAGGACTTTTAAATTATTTAATCTTCACTTTCTAGTAAGCATTATTCAATATATGTACCATCCTCCCCTATTCACATATTTTCTCATCTATCAAACTGAAAAAAGCAATTATCGCTTCTTCCATTCAATAGATGAGAAATGGAGGCGAATAGAAAAGAATAATACATACTGGATAATGCTAATCTTTTCATAGTAGGAATGCGATTGATACATAATAATAATTTTTTTTTAAATAACTTTGATTGTGCTTATATTCTTAAGCAACGAAAAGAAAAAAATCAACAGTGTGTTAACTTATTCAATCGTCCTAATTTTTAAAGTTGGCAAATAATTTTCTTTCACACTCGCTGATAAGTGAAAACTATAAAAATAAAAATTATTCAGCATGTACTATCCTCCCGTATTAACATATTTTCTCATATATGAAACAAAAAAAACCATAATTGCTTTTTCCGTTTAATAAATGAAAAATGAGCATGAATAGGAGAGAATGCTACCTACTAGATCATGCATATTTTTTCATAGTATGAATACCATTGATGCATTATAATAATTTTTGTATTCAAATTTATTTGATTGAACCCATATTCCTGAGCAAGAAAGAAAAAAATTCCAGAAGAAAGATAGATGAAGTGTTTCTTTATATTCAAAGCAAGAAGCACCTCCTTACATACCAGAGTGGAGGGGACAAATCTTTTGGGTAGGGCGAACTGGGAAAGTTTGCCACCGTGGTTCAGAGAGGGTAAGACATAAGTAAGGGGTGGTCTAACGTTAGCAGGGGAAATTGAGGGATGAAAGGAAAGGCGGGGTAACAAGATGGCCGCGGAACGCTGTACTAAAAGAGGAGAAGTAAGACATTCAGGACAGAAATGAGAATACCGAAACTTTGCCCATTGTGCGTTATATAATA
>CAKNXH010000169.1:210911-337652 GCA_932178445.1 Andricus quercusramuli | reverse complement strand
ACAACTCACAACTCACAACTCACAACTCACAACTCACAACTCACAACGCACAACTCACAACGCACAACTCACAACTAACAACTCAAGGAAATGAGGGAAATGAGGGGAGCGGAACTAGCAGAAGTAAGGGGAAATGAGGGAAAATGAGGTGGTAGGTGGAGTGGGGGGCGATGTGGTGGGGATGAAGAGAGGAAGTAAATGAGGAAGCAATTAGGGAAGGGAAGGGTAGCAATGTTTGAAGTTTCGGGTGAGGGGGGGGGAGCAGGGAATGCAGGGGGAGTTGGAGCCAGAAAGTATGAGAGGGGGAGGAGTCAACGACTTATTTACGTCCTTATAGTAGGTGACGAAATCTTTTTTTGTAGGCGCAAGGCGCCTACTTTAACTAATTTGATTAATTTTTGCATTTAGGATATATAGGGAAAAGTTAATCGAGGGCAAGCTTTGTAATAAAATGAGCAAATCTTTAACGTAAATGAAACCTTTAGTTATTTGATATTATACAATTTTCTATAGCTTCAAATAACTTACAATTAGTTTTATACGAGGAATGCAGTTATTCCCTAATTATACACACTGTTTTATCCTATAAATTTGTTGCCTTCCAATCCCGCAATGGGATACAATCGTTCACCAACGTTCATGTTCGCGTAAAACCCTTCCTATATGATGTTTGACAAAGTCAAATTTATTGAACATACATTGGTGAAAAAATGTTTTAAAGGGCAAAAAGTGTCGAAAACATGCAAAACTGAGTATTTTCAAAAAAAATTCGGAATTTTTTCCTAATCAACTGATTTCAAAGTTTCAAATGACGTTTTAAACTGGACATCTTGGACTTTCAGGAAAAGATGATGAGTTTAGTGTTCTCTCAAAAAGGTATAATTACAATGGGTAACAAACGTACCCCACGCCGTATTAATTTGATTGCCGCTCGGCAGATAATTATACACTCGCTGATGCATCAACCATCGTGATCCCACTCCCATACAGTGACTCTGAATTGTGGATAGAGTTCCGACTAGGTAGAAGCATTTTAAAAAAATTTTTTAATTAAACTGTAACTATCAGAAATGTTTAAGATATTGTTTTATTGAACTTAGGAGGAAATGCACGCGTGCAAAGTGCACATTATCGTCTTTGGATTTTTATTTCCTAGCATTACAAATGTAAAAAAAATTAAAATCTATTGTTAAACAAATTTTGTTATTTCATTTTTTAACAATTTTGCAACATTAATGAATAATCTTGAAATACAAGCGTTTTGAATTAAAAAAAACTGAACAATATTGAAAGGATTTTGAAGGTCCTAAATCGAAAAATTACAGATCAAGTGAAGTTTTGGAAAAATAAATATTTTGAATGGTATAAAAAGAAATTGAAATTGGTATTCTTTCTAAATGAAAGCGTTCCAAATTGAAAGGGTTTGAAATTTGATAAATTTGAAATCAGAGGCTCTCGAAATTTACAATTTTCTGACTAAAATTTTAAAAATTGTATAACTTTTTTGAAAAGGTTTTGAATTTGTATCACTTTTAATTTACAGCGCTCAAAATTGAACAATTTCATTTTAATTGCAGAATTTCGAAATTGAATGAGGAGCCATTCAAAAAATACCCGCTACGCGGGGACGGGGAGGGGTCAAAGTTTTCAGGAAAAAGCATTGCGTATTTTTTGAGCAGCCCTTGATCAGAGATTAAAATTTTGTAAGCAGGACAATTCCAAAACGTTCAAAATTTAATATTTTCGAATTATAGAATTTGAAAATTGGATAATTTGGAATTCAAAGGAATTAAAATTGTATTATTCATAATGAGAAGTGTTAAAAATTAAATAATTTAAAATGGTTGACAATTGGTAATGGAAAACTAAATTGAAGGTTTCATAAGCAAAGCTTCTAAATTTGAAGACTTTTAAATTGTTATTGCATACGAAATTAAATTTCAGAATAAACATTTATTTGAATTATTTTTCTCAGACCGAACAATTAAATTCACCGTCATTTACACCCATAAAAATGAAAAAATTTTCAATTATAAACCTTTAAAACTGAATTATTCTAAGAAAATTTCAAAATGAAGAGAAATTTTAAATGTAAAACATTAAGATTAAAAAAAAAATTGTTACCACAGAACGTTTGAAAATCAAGCAAATTCGAATTCAATTTAAAATTAAAAACATTTTAGTCACTATTAATTTGTAACATTAGAGTTTTTTTTTGTAGCATTCGAAATGATTAATTTTCAAATTGTCAATCATACTTTTCAAAATTCAACCTTTTTAATTTCAATTGCAAAATTGAAAATTCAGAACTCTAAAATATTCTAGTCATTTACAATTGAAGAAATGATTTAATTACTGAGGTTTCAGATATTTCGATATTTTAATTTTGATCCATTTTCATTTTAAACTACACAATTTGTAACTTTTCAATTTCAGATCGTTACATTTCTAACGCTTTGTTTAGAATGAAAATGACAAGAAGAAATTCTGAAAAAAACTTCCTTATCTTTCAAAATATTTTTTTTAATTTTCTGCTGAAGGGAGGCTTCCTATCAGCTTTATGAGGGCTAAACCATTATTTGATTTTGGAAAAAATTTTTTCCTGACCACAAAAATTATACGGCGCAAAATAGGCCTTCGACAAAATAGATAATTGACTTTTTATATTTTTAAACCAATCGGACCGTAATATCTAAATTAAGTGAAAAGCCATAGAATCTTAAGGACAAAATTTATAATTAAAAAAAAAGATGTGAAAATTCAAATACTATTTCATAATAATATTGTTCACAAAGTTATCGATAATATCCGTAACTTTGTGAACATTTTTTTCCAAATCGAAAATTTACATGTTGGCTCATTTCCTCTAAAAAACAAAATATTTCGTGATTTCAAATGGATTCGATCCATATAAAAATCTCAATTATGGGATTTTTAAAATTTGTTGCACGGAGGAAAACATAATAGGACAATTATTTTACATTGTTTTTGACTGCGAATAAGTAGAAAAAAGAATAAAAAATATCTTATTCAAATTATCATTTTATGAAGATGCCTGGAAGAACCATTCGTTTCAGTGCTTGTATATGTCCATTTATTTCAAGAATAATAAACGCTTGGAAACGCTTTTTGCATAGGTAGTTTATTAAAATTTTTCTTGATTTGGTTATTTTTTGGATTTGCAAGTACCATCCAAGCTTCGTAAGCATAATTTTTTGATATGGGTTAGAAAAGTGAAAAGGAAATTCGATTGAGATATATGCAAATAATAAAAATGTTTAACATAAGTAATTGCTTCCATTTTCTGGATGTAAAAAATGTCTATCCTTATGGGAAGCATAATATGCTCTCCAATTTTTAAATATTTTGAGTTGTTTTCTTCTTGTCCAGAATTTTTTAGTAGTACATTTGTTCTTTCGTCTCCTGATTGGTTATCATGATATTCCCCCATTGACTGTAACGCGCTACGGTTACCGTTACTAAAAAATGTATCGTTCCAAGTAACGCGTTACTGTCAAACACTGATAATAATAATTTTTAAGATATTGTTTGATCGATTCTCTTCTGATAATTGTCAGTTCAGCTCTAAGAGTGATACTGATTGCCAATGATCACTTTGGACTTTTTTGGTCTCGAAGTCAATTTGGGCAACGCCATTAGGTGAGGGTCATTTCGATAATGTCCAAAATCGAAGCAAAGTGCAGTCTTCTTGGGGTACCTGGTGGTGGCCCTTGGATGAGCTTCAGCCGCTAGGGTGGCAAGCCAACCCGGCAAAAGCGATTAATTACTTTGAGCAATTTGCTCACCAACTCCACTCAGCTCGTAGACCGACACTATTCTCATTTCTCTGTCCAGGCCACCCTCTCTGTCCATCCGTCGGACCGCCTGTCCGTTTGGCACACACTTACAGCGTGAAACACACACTCGCACTTGACCGTGGAAGCCAACACGTTTTAATGCACGCACACATGTAAGAGGTCAGGTATTGCATACATGCATATATATCTAGTCGTTCAACGAAGGTACAGAGTGACTTCCTGTAACGCTATATACATCCACCGAGCATCCGTGTTGTCGAAGGGGAGAAAGGGGTAGTTTCCGTCGAACGACGGTATTTTCCACCTGAGTGCCATACCGGGTGGAACGTTCCTGTCCCCACGATCACTTTAGTATGTAATCGCTTGATTAGGGACAAGGACTTTCGATTGCAGACTCTATTCGAGTCAGAGCTTCTTCGCCAAGAAATTGGAAAATTAGATTCGACTGTTGGATGGGGCACAGAATTATCCAGTATATCTCGATTCGACACTTTGAGTCATTCTAATGTTTATGATCTGTATAAAAAGAAAGAGAAATTCGATCCTTTTTTTGTTTATCTAAAGAGTTCTAGTCACGAGATTTCGCATATACATTGTTATTACTATCCCTGTCTAATCCCTGACTTTTTTTTAATCAACGGAATTCCCAAATTTTTCTCAAATTTTCAGGTTCAAAATTAACAAAATCGTGGCACTGAGATTTTCTTCAAAATATAAAAAGACTACTTTCACGGTCAAAGACTTTTTCTTAAATTGAATTTTCAAATTTTTTCGTAAACGATATACAAGACATTATAAATGAGAAATATGTCTTCCCGCATGAAACTGACAAGATTGTGTTCCTTATAAAATAAACATAAAAAAATATTAGCAAACAATATAATTGTTGGTTTTTTGTATGAACAGTCTCTTTTTATTTAAAAAATCACCATAAATTTGTTATTTTCGAACTGTTTTTAGGTTTAACAGAAAAAAATGGATTATTTGAAACTAAGCCTTCAAGTATTAAAACCTTCCTGATTTGAAACAAACCCGGACATTCCTCAATTGGATATATAGGCTGATAAAATGATTTGTTGGAAATTGTAATTTTTGAAAATATTATTTAAATCATCCCGAGAAATTTAAAAATGATTATTGAAGTTCTTCAGTGGAAGTTTTTTAAAAAAATTGTATGACCTTCAAAATTAACGGAAATATACATTTCTAAATTAACCTAGCAAAAAAAATACTTCAACCAATAAATTCCTATTGACATGTTTTTAAACGAATGAAAACATTTTTTATTCAAAACTTCCAAAATACCCGGTCAATAAGAAAAGATGGACTAGCTGTTTCTAAATTTAGGGATGCACCAAACTTATTAAAAATATTTAACTAACTGCGGGATGAGGAGACACTTCGTTTTATTAAGGCCTGAAATTTGTTCATAGCCTTTACACAATGGGAGTTGTGGATCGTAAAAAATTATGAGAAGAATTTTTTTAAGGTTTTTCCCTGACAATAATAAATCAGACGGGTCTTTTTTGTATTGTGTTGATCGACACTTGTGATGCCTTTTTTTACAATTTTTATTTTAAGTTTCATAATTAGGTAGAATAAGTATAAGAAAGTAAAAAAATTGTGCAATTGGATACAGGTAATTGTTTAAGCTTTCTCTTTCGATCATCGAAATTAAGCACCGCTTGGCTCAGTTATACTCGAATGGGTCCTATCGTGCTGTATGGGGCTGTATTATTTTATCAGCTTTAATACTGTTTCAAGTTTAAAAATAATACTCATTTATTTATGAATTTAGATACAAGATTCACACAACTGGAGGAATATTTTAATTTTTGAGATTTGTTTATATTCGGTCAGAATAACTAAGAAATTTGTTTAATTCTGCGCCACTTTTTTTCAAAAGGGCAGGGTTCCACTGAAAGAGTCGGAAATGTTCATTGAAATGTTTATCACAATTTTTGAAGAAGAGTGAACAAAAATCTACATGAATTAGAGGTATTTTAAAAACGAGAGAAAAGATTTTTGGATAAAGTTAATTATAATTTTATGAGTTTAAGACAAAAGAAAACCTCAGACTTCATTTGGTTACATTACATACAACAATGTATGTTTCTCAACAGCCCCAACTTTAAAAGTCATGTTCTTCGATTCTCTTTGAATTCTGGAAATATGTTTACCTACCTAAAAGTACTCAATCGACAAATTTATAGACCACAATTACCACCCCTCTCCAAGTGATGGGGGGTGTCATTTTGAACCCCAACGCCTGAGCGGGTATTTTCACAAGCTTGTAACTTCCTTTCTATTTTAGCAATTTAAATTTTGTATGAGGATTTTCGAAAGTCTTTCTTACTCATCTATTCTATTTTATTAACGAAAAAAACTAAAAAAAATTTGAGTATTTTTTAAGCAATTCAATTGTTTATTTGACTTTTTTAGCAACTCAGGATACTTTTATTATTTCTTGAATAGTCTCAAAAGAAAGGTTGACCTTTTGGCTTCAAAAAAGGTCATTAGAAAAAAATGATCCATTGAACGCAATCCTTTAGCCGTCCACATATACTACTTTGCAAGTCTACCATTCTTTCAATGCATTCAAGTTCATTCAGAATGACATTAAATCAACTGATAAACAATTTGAGAATGGTTGTCGGCGGGTCAGTGGAAGTTTATATTATTTGTTATTTGTTATTATCAAATAAAAAGTGCAAACTACTCTTTTCAGAAGTGATGTTGATTTTTCTCAGTATGAATGATTCCTTACTATTATAGTTGGTCAGTTTACAATAATTATTGATATTTCATGAATATGCCATGAATAAGTGCGAAATTCAACCATTCTTAACATATAATATATACTTAATTCCAAAAATTTCTTTATAAAAGAGACAATTTAAATTGTAAATGTTTCTTTAATAATAAATGCAACAATTATGTTTTTAACTTTTTGACTACATGTTCTAAAAAATAGTCGAAGTAGGGCTTGCGCAAACAAAAAAGAGTTTCCCTACATTCCCCTAATTTCCCACACTGCAACCTTCGCTTCCCCTTCCTTCTCAACTTTTTCCTCATCTACTATCCCCTCTTATTACTTCCCCCTACATTTTTATCACTTCCTCTACCCCCCTTATTTTCCCTCATGTCCCATACTTCCTCTCCTTTCATTTCCCCTTACTTACCATACAGCCCCATCCCCTAATTTACCCTACTTCCCCTCCCCTTGCAAGTTGTTAGTTGTGTGTTAGGAGTTCCCTTCACTTCACCTTCTTGGAAAAAGTACGTCGGACGAATGGATACTTGACCGAAACTACAAGGGTTTTTGCCCGGGGTTACGAAACCCTAAAAATGACAGAACGAATTTTCTGCACCATCATTTTAGTAAATCAAAATTTCCAAATAAGTAATTTTATTTCATGATGAAATTTATTTTTGGATATTTCTAAACTATATTGATGAAAGAGAAAATATTAATTGTAAATATATTTTTCTTCGTCCCCTAGCCGAAAGTACGTCTTCCCGGCCTCATTTCTGTCCGGGAACAGTGGCTTTTGCGGCCTGCTAGAGTTAACGCTCAGTATTGTGTTATTGTGTACTTAGCCTCTAAAAATATTTATTTTGACAGGTGAATGGAAAAAACAGAACGTCGGTGTGTTCAACCTCAAAACGAGGAAGAAGTATTACAAAAAAATATTTAAAAAAAAATATGTTTTTGATACCCGCCCCGACGAGTAAAACCTCTGCTCCGCCTCGGCTTTGAAAAAGTCGGGCGGGCGACCGAATCCCATGCATCCGCTCAGCTGACCTAGAGCAGCAGCGGCGCTATGCAAGGTGGCCGGGAGCGCGTGCTGAAGCAGGCCACAAAAGACCAAACATCCAAGCTAGAAGCCGACAACGCATTTTATTAATTAACGTCAACTACTAAACGTACTTTCGGCTTAGGATGAAGAAAAATAGTATACGACACACGGCCAGAAATATTGGATGCCCTGGCGTGCGTGATATGAGGCCTCGGCCTTCATATCACACAAGCCCGGAAATCCTACTTTCTGGCCTTGGGTCGTAATATACTATTTGTTGAATAGGAAAGAAATTCTATTCTTAACATGCTATCACACTATAATTTGTCAATTTTTTCAGGCGTTCAAAGAGATAAGAAAAATGAAATTATGCACTGCCGGTAGCAGTAAAAAAAAGTTCTGTACCGGTACCCACAAAATTACTGGTACCGAAAATAAGATTTCTGGGAACATTTTAAATAATTTAGGTTTTATCTAAAAAAATAATTTTAAGATTTAACGATTAATGCAATTATTGTAATTATAATTATTATTCTTGGACATTTTTTTTAAAAAATAAGTTTTTTACGAATTTTTGAATGGTTTCAGGAAAATAGAAATTTTTCCTGAAGTTCATATGAAAATTTCAAGCAATTGCTAAGTTTGAAAAATGTATTTGAAGAGAATATTAAAAAAGATGCCAAAACATTTCAATTGATTTCCTAAAATTTTAAAAAGTATGTAGAAGATTTTGAAGAAAAAATTTTCAATTTTGCAGGATTACAAAATTTCGAGAAATTTTTTTTTATTCCCCATCAGAAAACAAAAAAATAGGTTTGGTTGTGCCAAAAGGTCAAAGTATTAGAAAATAATTTTAACTACCCGTATCGACAATGAGATTTCTGGAAAAATTAAAAATGATCTAGGTTTTATTTGAAAAGATTAATTTTGAGTTTTAGACATTTTGAAAAGATTTAAGAATAATTTAAATCCCGAGCAGGTTTCCGAAAATTGAAAAAAAAAAGATTTTTTAAGATTTGAAAAATATGCTTCTTAAGAATATGAGTGGTTAAAATAAAAACAATTTTATGAAGATTCCTGCAAACATTTCTAATGATCGTTTACTTTGGAAAATGAATTTCAAGAGAAAATTTGAAAAGATTACAAAATTTTAGAATAAATTCAAGTATCAAGATTATCAGAAATCAAGTATCAGAAGATTATCAAGAATTTGGGAGGGTTCAAGAAAATAAAAAATCTTATTTAAAATTCCAGCGAAAATTTGAAATGAATTTTTATTTTGAAAATTGATTTTTAAAGAAAATTTGAAAAGATTCCAAAATATTTCAAAAAATGTATAAAAATTTCAACAAAAAATTGGAAGATTTAAAGGAAGTTTTTTTATTTGTAAGATTTTTCTAAATTTTAGGAATATTTCAAGTGAGGTTTAAAGAAATTAAGGAATTTTAGAAGTTTGCAAAAGATAACAAATATTTTATAACTTTTAAAATTTTTCCTAAACTTCTAAAAGTCTTAAATATCTTGAAGTTGACTCGGATTTTTTCTGACATTTAATAACATTTTTTATAATATTGGATGTTGATTTTGGCTTTAGGGTCAGAATAAATATTTCAATTAATTTTTATTGAACCAAACGTTTCGGCGCACAATGGTGGCCCTCATCAGTGGTTAATTTTTATTCTGAAGAAGACAGTTACAAAAATTATTCATAAGGGACACAGTGTAAGCATTTAGTTCAAATAAGAAAATTATTTCAAATTTGGTTAAGTGCAGTCTTGAATGTCTTTGGTAATGCTTGCATGAATTTCAAATGTGTGTTGCCAACTGAGTATTTGATAAAATCCTGCAAAATACAAAAGTGTATATATATAATTTTTTTTCTCAATTTTGGCGGCTGTGTTTAATATAAGCGTTGGCTGGGAAACATTAGGTTTTATGAATCCTTGGAAACTATAAATTTTTTCTTCTGTAAAATTCTTATTATAGTATTATTAAATATTAGGAGATTCATTTAAAATGGTTTATATCAAATTAACGGTAGAATTTTTTATGCAAGGATGAGTTAGTAGAGCAGTGAATATTTGATTTTTTTTGTATTAAGAACGTTAATTTTATTATGAATGATTTTTTTCCAAAATAATACTTTATTTTTTCCAGGGTCGCTTTTTCCGACTGATTTGTAAGGGCTGTGATGGTTGTCAATTATAATCTAAAATATTCCTGTGGGACTATTCGCAAAATACGTGATACATTTTTCGGGAACTTTAGACACCCTTCCCCATCCCTGTATGTTGAATGACCCCTATTGTAATTTTTATCAATCAAGTTTCGTTTTAAGATTAATCTCAACTTCTTTTATACACGGAATCTCTACAAATTATTATCTTCAAGTGCAATAAATCTTTAGCTTTTATCTATTTGTCCTGTTGAATCCTTCAGCACGAACCCCTTCGCACCGAAACAAAAAGATGAATTTAATCGAAAAGACTGAAGAAATGAGAGGAATCATGGGAGCGGTGAGTAAGAAAGGGGTGAGAATTTCACCCCCACCAGAGGTCTACCCTCGTTCTTCGAGTTGCGCGTACTTTTCACTAGGAGAAGGTGTAAAAGAAGAAGAGAATAGCTGAGAAGAAGTGGAGGATGATCTTTCACTCCCTCGCCTCTTGGAGACAGGAATCACTGTACCGTGGCCACAGGGAAAGGAGAAAGGGGTGGTTAGGGTGGTTGGTGCTTCGTTCGCGGAGCTGGGCGCGACTAACCTCTATCGATCGTAAGAAGGCTTACACACCTACGATTCTCACACTTCTATGGTCTTAAACTCAAAAGCATACAGGGTGACAAGAAAGCAACTTATCACTTCTCCATATTAATTTTAATAAACATTTTTTCATAAATATACACTACCGATGAAAATTTTTCAAAATTTCCAAAATTCGTTCAAAAAAGAAGCGAGAAACTTTTTTAGAAAACCGTTGGAAAACTTATGAAATTCCACGTCGAATTATCTTTAACAGAGATATTTTTCACCTTTTGAAGAAAATGTACCAGCTGAGAACTTTTAAAAAAATGTAAGAATTTCTCGAATTTTATACCTGACTTCAACTCATGGTATGACCTAGGAATGTTGTAGCAAAAATCTGAAATTTATACCTCACAGTCTATAAGGTCTTATCTTCAATTCAGTCTAATAAAACTTGAAAAATATTCACTGGTTTCCGAGATATGACTCGAAATGCCCAAGCGTGTCAGAGTCAAGTTTTAGTTGGCGATCACCGCTGTCAGCCGCGAGAAGGGCGATCGCCGATAATTTTTCAGATTTTGTACATTAAATTCAACTTGTGCTGCAATTTAGGAAATTTGTTGAAAAATCTTTAGTCTTTAATCTTTTAATATTTCATTTTGGCTAATAAAAATTAAAAATTTTCTGCGGGTTCCCAAGATATTACAACCAATTTCCAAGCGTCTCTGCGTGAAGTTTCAGTCTCGACGCAGACATACTTGAATGTTTTTAGTCATATCTCAGGAATCCATGAAGATTTTTCAAGCTTTTTTGTCTTGAGTTGAAGATTAAACTTCAATGACTGTGTGGCATGAATTTTTTATCTTTGTTACATTTTTCCTGGGCTATGTCATGAGTTGAAGTGTAGGCACAAAATTGGACAAATTCTTGCACTTTTTATATGTGATTCGGTGCAGTATTTTATAAGCTTTTCAACGGGTTTTAAAAAAAGTTTCTCCCTTTTTTTGAACGAGTAATCACGTATTTTTCCGATTTGAGAAAAAATATTTCTACGACGTTATCAGTAATTAAATTTTGACGTTCATTTATAAAAATATCGAAATTTTCTCTTTAAAGTTCCACATTTTTTTGTCGTAATTCAATTATTTCGATATTTCTTTCTACAATCTGGCGAGGTTTACTGTCATATTTCCAGAGTGGCCGCAAAACTTCATTTTTTAAATTCTCTGATGTCTCTTTCCCAATTTCCTTTCAATTTCTCATTTCCCCCGAGCATACCAATTTGAAGACCACACATATTTCTAAGCTTGTAACATTCAAGATATAGAATCATTGAAAATTGAATGAAATAATTTGTAATTAAAAATTTCAAATTAATTATTCTTGAAAGTTATTTAAAGTGCCTCTTATTGAAATCGCCTGAATTTCTTCTAATCAATGAAATCTCCTGACTTTTACCACATTTTTCAGGTTAAAAATTAAGAAAATCGTAGTGCTAGGATTTGTTTTAAAATATAAAGTCTACTTTCATGGGCAGATGATTTTTGTTCTAAAAATTGAATTTTCACCATTCTTTCGTAAACGATATGCAAGATATGCAAAATATGCAAGATTGTGTTCCATATAAAATGAACATAACAAAATATTGTCAACCAATATAATTGTTTTTTTTCTGGTGGAAATAGTTTTCTTATCTTTGAAAAATCACTACCATTTCGTTATTTTTAAACTGTTTTCAAGTTTAAAGAAACAATTTCAATTTTGTTTATTCTGTGATTTGAAGTACGAGTATTCGGACCTTCCTGATTTGAAATGAATCCAGACATTCCTTTATTTAACGAAAATATTCATTTATAAATTAATCTAAAAATATAAATATTTCATTAAATGTGTACCTATTGACTAATTTTTCAACCATTAGAAACGTTTTTGAATAAAAACGTATAAAATTCTCGGAGAATAAGTATAAGCAAATAAAAAAGTCGTCCGCTTGGACACAGGGAATTGTTTAATGTTTCTCCTTCGATCATCGAAGTTAAGCAGCGCTTGACCGGTTATACTCAGATGGAGGCCATCGCACGCATGAGATGTATTATATTATCAGCTATCATGCTGTCTTCACTCTCGAAATAATACTTACTTAATTATGAATTCAGATAGTGGATTTACAGGAAAGTTTTAGAAGCTGAAGGATTGTTTTCATTTCTGAGATTTTGTTATAATCGTCGGAATGACCAAGAAATCTTTTTAATATTTTTAAAATGAATCTTTTTAAATCTGTGCCACTGCTTGGTACTTTTAGAATAGCTTATATTATTTTAATATTTTATATTTTAATAGAAGAAAAAACATGGGTGCTTTTCAATATGTCACAGGCATTTTTTTCTAGAGTTGGATTTTGGTGCGAGCCAAAATTAATGTTAATATTGTGTTTAGAGGAAGTATTATTCATAAACAAACTTAAATAGTACGAAAGTTGTATATATTCAGCAAACTTCACTCTACGCCGAATTTTTTCAGTTTGTTTTCAATCAAATTTTTAAGAAATATTAGATTTTAATAAGCGAGGATTAATCTTATCAATCAAAAAAGTCCCTGAGACTTCATTATATAGAATTAGAAAGAAAATCTGATAAATGCACTCCATTTAGTACGTCAACTCCCATCTGAGTATAACCGAGTCAATCGCTGCTTAACTTCGGTGATCAAACAAGAAGCCTTGAACTATTTAATGTATCCAAGCGAAATGGTTCAATTTAATATCCTGATAGACCTTACATTTTTAATCATCTTTAATAGCATTCTGATTATTGAAAAGATAATTAAATTTTTTTCCCCTAAGGGAAATTTAAATCCATATACACAACATTTGTGTATACGGAAAGTTCCGTAATGACCGTAATACTAGACAGTAGAATGTCCTGAAAAACCCCACTATTTTTCTGGATCACATACGCACTAAAGTTGTTTCATTTTGAAAATATGTTTGTATTTTTGTTTTATTTGAAAAAAGTTGAGACCACGATCATGGGTCTTGAAGCAGCCCCAAATTGATTACGACTATTAATTAACGTGAATTTTCGTCAAAATAATAAAAGTTTGGCAAGAAATACAACGGATGGTCTTAGATGCTGTGGAAAAAAATCTGATTAGACCTCTAATCGTGAAAAATATCCTTTATATAGTTTGAATTATCAATTTAAACATTGATTAACGCTCCACTCATGTATAGTGGCGTTCCCGGTTTAATTCCGGACTTGGGCAGCTTTTTTTCTCATTTCTGCAAAAATAATAGATCGGAATATCTTAGCAAAGCCACAAAAATTCTGTAAACTTGAAATCAGAATTTAAGAATAGAACAAAAGTCCACTCCTGAGCTGAAGTATTTTTGAATTGAGAATTGAGAAATAGAATGCAGAAGTAGACAATCTTAAAGTGACAGGAACCTAAAATTGGAACAGGCTCTACTGCGGATTGCAATCAAAAGTGCAATTTTCAGTTACAACAAAAAATAAAAATTTTCTCTCGAGATATGGAGTTGCTAAATTCGAAGAAAATTATTTTGATCAGAAAAAGTTA
The DNA here is from genome assembly GCA_932178445.1 of Andricus quercusramuli. Lineage (NCBI taxonomy): Eukaryota > Metazoa > Arthropoda > Insecta > Hymenoptera > Cynipidae > Andricus > Andricus quercusramuli. Next base: position 323,715 of record CAKNXH010000169.1, on the reverse strand, counting down.
ATCAATTCCGTGTAAATCATTCAAGAATGTGGAGGTTGAAATTTCATGGGTTTTCAACCCACAGTGGGACCTTCGATTGAGTAAATATGGGAGCCACCCGTTATAATCGTTAGATCTGGTATCGCTCGCCTAGTACGTAGGTAGAGAGCTTTTGCTAGGAGGGTGGTAAGAAGCATGGCTTTGGCGGACTGCCCCGGGACATAAGAACACTGTGGGGTGGCGGAGACTGAAATAGGGGGTGGACGGGTGGAGGGTTGAGTGCGGTGGTTCGGGGAACTAAGTTGTATTGATCCCAGGCTGCAGGGGTGGAACACCAGGCAGGGTTAGTACGTGTTCTTAATCGCCAAGTGACCGCCCTCCCACCTCCCTATTTCAGTCCCCCACCCTCAAACTCCCAACCCTCAACGGAGTCGCCAAAGGTTTCTCAGGAGGGGTGAAAGGGGCTTCTCTTCTCTTCTCTTCTAACCACCCAATCCTTCCCTTCTCCCTTCACCCTCCACCCTCAACTGCTTCACTAAATCGCCTTCTCTGCCGGCGCCATTCGAGCAAGCATTGTTTCAGGATTAGATATAAGAACGGTTTAGAATGTTTGCGAATTAGAGTGTTTACTCTTTCGATAATATGTACCAGAATTCTCGTTTCGTTTCAGATAATATGCCCTGGGCAAATGTATTCCTTCTCAAATATTGTAAAAGTTTCTAAATTTTAGCCAAAAATTTGGTTCCTAGTGGAATCATTTTTGGAATTTTCCATTTTTTTAATCATTAAAAATGGTGGAAAATTACCAAAATAATTTTACTAGAAGCTAAAAATTTTGGATGGAATGCGGAAACGGAAAATATGGTGTGACCAAAACCTTTTCCAGGTCTATTTTTCTAATTGAAATAAAGAAGTTTTTATGAGGGTTGAATTCAGAACATTTGTTTGTACGGACGCAAGTTAAATGGTTGTGGGAGAGGTACAAATGCAAAATAATATCGTGAAGCCAAATACGTACGACGCTGAACATTACAATCATTTGAGAATTAATTACATTCATTAAAATAATTGATCAAAATATATTAGCATTTATAACATAACATTTTTCTAAATCGATTCACACCAATTTCTATATAAAAAATTCTAGTAGAAAGAATTTCTAAACAAATTATTGATGGAATTTCCTTTTGCTTTTTGAAAATTCTTTGAAAATTGTAGAGAACTACCAAAATAATTTTACTAGAAATTAAAAATCTTGTCTCGAATGTGAACACGGAAAATTGGTAGGATGCGACCAAATTCAGTCTTCCCATTTTCCAGGTCTCCCTTCCCAATTAAAATAAAAAAAGGTTTTCTAAACATTTATAATTTGATAATAAAAAGAAATTTGTTTATCATGATTTTATTTTTATATTAATTGTGAACATTTCTCTTTTAAGGTATTGTAATACTTTGAATAATGTACTCTTTATGTGAATAAAATAAATATATAATAATAAAGTATGAATATTAAAAATTTTTCATTCCTTGAAAATTATTTTAAGATGTTTGAACAATTTATTGAAATCTATTCACATATAATAATTATGAAATATTCCATTGAGTCACATTTCTTTCTATATAATGAATTCTTTCTTATATTTTTCAAGATTTTCTTATCTCGATCTGCCTTTCTAAACCTGATACAATGTTTCATTACAAGAAATATATAGTTTTTTTCAATATTAATGAAAGTTTAATAATATTCTCTCGTCGTGGTCACGTAATATCTTTTTGAAAAAAAAACTAATGAATAAATATAAAAACTGGAAATGATTGATATCAAAATTAACGATTAGCCGCAAATTTGTAAGTCTTATGAATATATAGTTTTATAAATATTATAGCAATTCAGTTGCAAAAAGTTGCAAATTATTGCAAAATAACTGCAAAAATAACATTCTTTTTAAAAATTTATAATTACTAAGATTTGTTTTAAACAATAGAGAAAACTAACTAGAAACTCATTTGTTTCTATTATTACTACATTATTATACCATATTATAATTTATTGTATTTTTTTGGAAATATACATTTCCAGCAGAGGATGTTCTTCACTGAGAGAATGTTGAAATTGACCATGTTCATATTTTATATTAATGAAAAAATTAAAAAAAGAAAGAAAATAAATTCATACTACTAGTTACGTAATTTATTGAAATAGATGATATCGGGTTTCAGAAGCCGACTTAGATTGGCCTCTTGTTGCTCGTTAATGATACATTGTTCCGATCGTAACAGCGATTGCGTTTGATCGGACTTAAAGCTGTCTGCTTGTTTCAAGTGTTTACCTTTGTTTTTAGTGCTAAATTGACTGATTCATCTAATTATTTTTGTTTTAAAGATATTAAATTTTTATTATTCTGCCACAATAGAATAAAAAAGATATTAGAGTACTTTAAATTTTGTAATTGACTTAATTGAGAATTATGATGAATTTTCGTATACGAGTTACAATAGGTAGTCAGCACCATTCCTGAAAGGAAACAAGGAAACAATCATTGATTTCTGTGAAGCACAAGTCGGATCGCTTTAGGAGTTTAAGCTTTTTGTTTATCTCGGACGTGAGGGTTGACCGGAGTTGAAATTTACGGGATTGGATTCCACCCATCTTTTTGTACTGTATCGTTAATTACGTTCCGATAAGTTGCGATATTTTGCTCGTAATATAATTACTGTTGAAACTACTATACTTGTGTAAAAGCTTTTTGTGTCACTGGATTTAATAAGTAAATATTTTTCACAAATGTATTTTTCCATAATTTAACGAGTAACTTATGATATCTTTAAAAAAAGATGACTGATTAATTGCTAGCTGGTGTCAGGAACTGATATTCGGTGCATTCCATGTCGAAATCACAAAAACCAGATTATAAATCATCGATTTTTTTTAAATTTAGCTACAAACTTATTTAATGAAGAAATACAGGTTGACAAAGATTTTACTGTAAACAATTGAAGAGAAAAATTATTGTTCTTCTTCTGATTTGGGCAGTTTATGAGTCTCTATAATACGAATTGTATACTTCTTTATTCTCTACTAAAAATGTCCTTTTAGAGAAATAATAATTAAACCCATGTGATTTACATAAATTCTTTTAAGGCTATGTGACGAGTGGGTCACGTGACCGGATTCCTAGCTGACCGACACTTTTTTTATTTCTCAACTTATTTTCACACGAATGGCAACATCGAGTTGAAAATTTGGGATAATAAATAAGAAGCACTAAGGAAGGCGGTTCTGGTCCTAAATTGTAATAATCATGAAAGAAGTTTTTTTTTTGAAAAATTTTGTTGTTGCTTTTTTCATGAATATTACAAGTGCTTCTTATTTATAATCCCAAATTTTCAACTCGATGTGGCACACTCATCACATGGCCTTAAACAAAAATTTTTTGTTTAAAATGTGATTTTTTTACTATATTGTATGTCAACGGTGATACCACGCTGAAAACACCAGTTCCCGTTAGATCACTGAAGTTAAGCAGTGTTGGGCGCGGTTAGTACTTGGATGGGTGACCGTTCGGGGAATACTGCGTGTTGTTGACCCGTCGTGGGTGTGGTGGACCCACACTGGTAGCATTTATCCACCTAGAAACACTACCCGAATCGGGTAGTGAGGCAATGAACTTTCGAGTTCGAAATGCTAATCAATTTTTTTTTATTGTATGTTTTTATAAATAAAAAAAAGTTTTGAAATCTTTCCATTTTAGAATGAAATTATTAATTTCTCATAAAGGTTTTATAATTTAGTTTATAGATTTTCGGTATTCTGAAAATGAAAATGCTAAAATCAATCAAATTGTTTGGGCCCAGAGAAAACAATTTGTTGTTTGGCATACTGAAAGAGTAAACAAAAAATTAAAATCTCTCAATATCGATATGACTGAAAAATCCCGAAAAATAAAATTCCCTGGACTGTAAAATTCCCGAAAAAAAGAATATTCGAATTAGAAAATTCTTGAGATTACAAAATTATTGACAATCTAAAATTTCCGAATTGGAAAATTCGAGAATAATAAAAATTCCCGACAATTTTCAATATTGCTATATTGAAAAATTGCCGAAAATATTACCAACATTATAAAATATCCGACCTTATAAAATTGCAAACGTGGGAAAATTTCTGAATGATGAAACTCTCGGCTCTGAATAAATAAAAACGGTTTTAATAATAAATGAATAATAACGTAATGAATAATAAAATATGTTCATCTAATAACAGTATTTTATTTATTATTTTACTAATTTGTTTAGATTCGGCAATTTTCTTATATCGGCAATTTTACCGTGTCGGATTCTTTCAAATATCGGCAATTTTATTTCGGAAATTTTCAAATTTGGCAATATCATAAACTGTCGAGAATTTCAATATTCGGGAATTTTCACGAATTTGAAATTTTCGACAATTTTCTAATTTCGGGAATTTTTCATTTAGAATATTTTTATCTTCGTGAATTTTCATATTAAACTTTCTCCAAAAAAGTGTGAATTTAACTTGAACCAATAAAGCATGTTTTTTCACTTCTACAAAAAATTCTTAATTGAATAATTTTCTTTTTCAATTTATGATTCTTTATGCCGGTTAACTAGAAAAAACTGTGCGAAGAACAACTACGCGGTTTATTTATAAATAATTAAAGAGAAGTTAGCATGTATTAATGAAGAGGTCCAACTATCGTATTTTCAAGTTATTTTACTTAATTTTTGGTTCGAAACATGAAGAATAACCATGAAGAAGTTGTTGGAATCAATTGAAACCTCGAAATTAAGATTTCTCGAGGATTTTTAGACTAAAATGAAGAGTTGCAGTTAATTAGATTGAAGCCAAGCCAAGCTTTGGCTATATATATTTTTTCTACAAGAAAAAGTTGCCAAAGTTTAAAAAAAATCTATGATATGAAGGTCTGGTTTGTCCCGTATGGAAAAATATCCTGGCGCTAGCCCGGTCCAGGCCAGACCTTCTGGTTTCCAGTCTTGACGCTGACAAGATGGTCTGACCTGGGCCTGGCCAAAAGCGAAAAGTTTGTTTTGGCTGGCCCCAGGCCAGTCCATATGGTTAGCCGCTAGTTATTGGCTGGTCAGCCACTAGTTGGAAGATAGTCAGCCGCTAACGAGACCCTTTTATTTTTTTCATTGCTTGGAAAATAATAATTTTTCACTATAAGTGTATTCAGTTCATCAAAGCCAAACCTGAACCAGACCAGACTGTCAAGGTACAAGAAAAGAAGTCTTGTTTGGACAGTATGAATTTTGTATTTTCTATCATAGATTTAGTTTTATATTATTTCTATGTCATCCACTGATCGAACCTTAAACTTTTTCTGTTCTGGGATAGCTGATCAGCGCCAGACCTGGGCTAGACTTGATCGTTATCTTTGTCAGACTTAAGGGTCACTTTATATTCATCGCTAAAGGCAGCCCTAATTTTACTTGGCTTACTATTGATAACATTACCCTAGAACTAGAAAACAGCAATCACGCAGTAGGAACTTTATTATTCTCTTACACTTTCAGTTGTGAGTATCGACATTCAGAGAAGTTGCAAATCGACAATTTACCTTTTATGCCGTCGTAAACTACAAAGCGGAATCGTTTGCGAAGGAAATAGCAAATTATTCAATTGCAAGTTTATGGATGTCGAATCTGAATCGAAATATTTCAATACAAATCGATTCAGTATTTGATTTATACTAAATGTTGTAGCTATGTCAATAAATATCTATTACTATTAGTGCATCGCAATTAATCGGTTAAACGTTAAAGCAATCAGAATAATTTCGTAGAAAAGTTCATTCGGTTAAAATTTCAATGGTTTTCAATTTGTCTTTTTGTATTTAAACAATCTTCACATAGTTCAGTTTTTCGGGTAAATATTAAAGAAGACGTGATTTGAAACCAAGAAACACGAGCAAAGAAACAACTAAAAAGATTAATTTTATACCAAAAAGTGAAATTTTCGAAAAAAATGCAGGAACTTTGAACCAAATAGTTAAATTTTCAATTTTACACCAAAACCGAAATAGTTAAATTTTTAGTTGAACAAATTAATTGAAAAAAAAGAATTTCAACAAAATAGTTGAACTTTAAATCCAATAATTGTATTTTAACTAGGGAAGTTAAATTTCTAACCAAAAGTGTAATAGCTATATCTCCAAAAATGTAATAGTTATATTTTGAAGAAAAAATATTAATTTTCAACCAAAAAAAGAAGGAAATCCCAAAAAATATGTAGTTAAATTTTGAATTCAAGACATGAATCTCTGAGTGAAATTATGGATCTTGAAGAAAAAAAATTAATCTTTAAGAAAGTAGTTGAACTTTCAATCAACTAGTAGAATTTTCAACGAAACATGTAATAGTTGATATTTCTGTCAAAAATCGTTTCAACTTTCAATCCAAAAGAGATGAATTCAACCAGGAAAGTAGAATTTTTAACAATGAAAAATCTTTCAGTCGTAAAGGAAACGAAATTTTCATCAAATTCCTGAATTTTTAATACGAAAATTTGAATTTTTAACCAATAGTTGAATTGTCAACCCAATAAGATGAATATTCAACAAAACAGTTGGATTTTCAACCAAAAAGGATAAACTTTTGAAAAAATTGTTAAATTTCCATCAGAATAATTATGTTTGCAACCATAGAGTTGCATTTATAACCAAAAAATCAAACTTCTGCACAAAAATATGAATTTTTGACCAAGACAAATTTTTCAGTCAAGAAAGAAAAACAATTGCAACCAAATTTGGTAAATATGAAGAAAAATTAATTTGCAACCACATAGTTCCATTTTTTTATCAAATGGTTCAATTTTCAACCCGAAAAGACGAATTTTCAAAAAAGCATGTGAATTTTCAACTAAAAATAACGAATTTTTAGCCAAATTTCTTTATTTCCGACAGAATTATGAAATTTCCTTTAAAATAATTAAATTTTGAACCAAATCAAACAAGTTTAATGAACGAGAAATAGTTGGATTTTCTTGTTGGGCTCATTTAATCCAGTTGGCATTTAAGTGGAAAAACGAGAAAAAAGGAAATAGAGTAAAAGGTTAAAAGTGGATCGATCTTCATATTAGAGTCATTAGTAACTAGGTTATTCCGAGAAAAATGAAAATAATTTTTTAATGAGTATAATACATTTTCATTCAAATATTTCTTAATTTCTCTCAGAATCTTTTTCCTCAGACGAATTTACATATATGCAATTAATTCCTCATAAATCTACTTAGTTTCTTATTGAAAGTTTTCATTCAGTTAATACCATGTTTATTCACACCGTTCGTCATAATTATTCTTCCAAAAACGTTAATTCTTAGGGTTTCGTAGCCCCGAGCAGAAACCCATATAGTTTCGATCAGATTTCCATCCGCCGTACTTTTTTCCTGGGGCTAGGGTAGGACATATAAGCGAGGAGTAGCAGGAGAAGTGATATTACGAGAGGGGCAGAAAGGTAATGGAACACAGAAAAAACAGAAGATAAACTTTACATCGATTTCCGAAGAAAGTTTCTCTGCACCAAAAATAAACTTCACAGGATAAATTTTACACAAATATCAATTAAACTTTATTTTTTATTCCATGACAAACACATGTATTTTGAAAGACGCGAAGTTGGCTGAACGGGGCCGAGGGGGGATATAAATTACTTAATTAACGTCTCAATAAGCTACCAAAGCCGTTTTTGCAGGCGGATAGCGCATCCTTGACTGATTTTTTGAAAATATTTCTTCACTTCGTGAAGAAAAAGAAATCACAGACAAATTACAATAATTTCGGCAACTAATCACTTTATATTTAATTTTGTCAACCATCTTTATTCTGCTCTTTTGCATTTCTCTTGTGAAAGGTTTCCTGTTTTCTAGGTTGCGACAGAATCTTAATCGGCTGACGGAAATATGCTGCAAGATGTATAATGCTTTATAGGAAATGACGTCATCAGTCAGTGCAGCATTCGAGAGAATGCAGGAGAGCGGGAGAGAGAGGGAGAAATAGAAGCGATGAAATGAAGAGTGAGAGAGACGGAAACATGGTATTTGATGGGATGTAAGGAGGGAGGGGATTTTCGTGAAATAGTGGTCGGCAGGTAGCCTCTGTTGAATTATGCTCGTATTTCCCGTCAACACATCCGATGATGTCCACAGTAATGTAACTGAAATGTATGAACGCTTTGCGCCTCCCTCGTTTGCATTTGCGTCTGTTTACTCTAGAAACAAATTGCAAGTTATGTGAACGAAAGGGCTCTCTGGAGAATTTGCAAAATGCGACGCATCCTTCTTAAACATGACGTTAACAATAAATCCTATTCGTAATTAAATTAAAATACGTAAAATATGAAAAAATGAGAAAAATAAGATTTATTCTTCTTTGATTTTTTTGATTTGATGGTTTTTAGTTCCTTATTTCACTTATAAGTACTTTTGAAATAACAGTGCTTATTAAAGCGAAATGACAGGTTCGCCAATTCCTTCTCATTAAGAAAGTAAATTTAAATATTTTCTTAACTTTTTCTTATATGATATACATTCCTGAAATTAATGGGATTCACCCTGATTCCTTTTTGGTGTCTATATGTTTATTTAAAAATTGTATTTGTCCATTGTAATGAAAAAAACGTTTTTAAAGTTTTCTGGTAAAAAAAGCAGTGAGTTTTAAATATTTGCAATCTTACCGATAGCCTTGAAAAGCTATATACTGTGTCTGACTGTAAACTTCGTTTACTACTGATTGATCCATCAGTTTCTTGCAAATCAACTTTCCACAGATTGAGGTAATCCTCTAAGTGGAAGCAGAAGCTAATGTTGAGACACGGATGAGTATTTTCAGTAGTAGCGTACATTTTTGGGAGTCCATTATAATTCTATTGTTTATGAAACATTTTCGGGCTTTTTTTTAGATTTGAGGTCTAGGGTACTACTTCACGAATTTTAAACTTCCCTGGACAATCTTTAATAAATTGATAACACAGTACAGTGTACAGATAAAGGTTTTTTTATGTAAAGTCATTTTGACAATAAAGTACAATTATGTAGTTACAATAAAGCACAATAATATAAAAATTTCTAAGTTATTGTCAAAGTTATACTTGTAAAATTTGTTGCAAGTGTTGAAACAAGAGCTAAAATTGTGGTTAATTGTAGATTTTTTTTTTTAAAAATCTCATCCAAAAGAGGTTTTTGGCTAAAGCAATAGAAAATTTGTAATTCACATTTTTAATTTAAAAAATTCTGATTTCAGGAAGAAGTGTTTGATCTTCGAAAAGTATATATTTTTTGGTTTACATCGAAAATTCTTCACCAAAATTTAGAGAGAAATAAAGAAAAGAAATTAAAAAATTTATATTTTTTCATGAGATGCCTAAGAATAGTGCTTTAAAATTGTATACAAAATTTTATCTGTTTTCACGAAAAAACATAATTGAACAAGTAAGTAAGCAATAAATTGAAGAATAAATAAGCTGTTATAAATTTTCTAAATATCTAAAGAATAAAACACAGGACAGACATTAATATCGGTACTAATTTTGTCTAAAAACTCGTCCTTTTTCATCAACGAGCTAAATAGTCATATTGATTAATTAATTTGAGCTTAAAAATAATTTTTTATCTTTTGTACAATTTTAAAGTGTTATTTGTAGATAAAGTATTTAAAAAATAAATATCGATAAATTTTTTTGTTTTTTAATCAAACACATCTTTTTTTGGTTTAGAGAACTTTTGCCATTTTTCGCCGAAATTAACATTTCTCGGAATATTAAAAGAAAAGTGTTTTCGAAAAGAATAAAACAGCAATATCAAAACACCTTTCACATTCCTTCTTTAGAATGCAGAAGGAAATTGCAGAAGCAACGGCAAATCAAAATTTTGAGGTGGTAAGTAAATGCAAAATATTATAGATTATATATTATAGATTTGTTTCAAAATGTGAGGTAAGGAAAAATTTATAGAACGATTTGATACTGTCAAAAGAATGATATAAAGTTTATGTGTTGCACCATTTTTTATGGACCCAGTTGGCGAAGTAGTATAAATACAAAATACGGTGTATAGAATTTATATTTGTTCAATGCATGATTTTTATGTAATTTTTTCCGGAAAATCGAATACCACTATGATAGTTTTTTTTGCATCTCGGATATTGAAATGGATATTTTACATAAAGATGGTTTCAACCATTTAAAAATCATAATTTTTTCAACACAATGTGCGGTGGAATGTACCATTTTTCAAGATTTGCAGATATATCGCACAATGTCTTGTATCTGTGCTGAAACTCTAGACATTATTTCAAATTAGTGAGCATAATTCAGAAAAATCTTTTCTACGTAATGAAAAACATAATGACAAAAATTTTTGTTGTCATTGGCAATGTTTAGTTCATGAAAATCCCGACGAATTAATGTTTCATTATGATTGAAATTGAAAATAGATCCTATTTGGCAATTATTTAAATAATTTTTATTGAAGGATTCACTGTTTGGATATTTTTCAAGGAATACACTATTGTTTGAGGAATCAACTAAGAATGTCTTTGCGATGACTTATGGCTATGATACTTTCTAATTTGACAATAATTGTTGATTACCTAAACGATATTAATACATAAATTCAGAGCTTTCTGGGAATAAGCTAAATTTTTATTCACAGGGTCAACTAAAAATGTCTTACCAATAATAATATGCCATGCCACTTTCCAAATTAAAAGCAATTACGTTTTAATTATTATATTAGTTTTTGTAAACAACCAAAAAAGCATAGAAAAAGGGTATTTGGAAAGACATTATTCGATTCCATGAATAAACAATTTAAGCATATTCGTTCAAAAATAGTCAAAATTTGTATTTGTTTATAAACACACTTTATGGTATCAAAAATTATTGTAAATTTGGAAAGTATCATAGTAAAAAGTCACTGTAAATACAGTTTTAGTTGATTTATTAAAAAAATTGAGCCTGTTCGTTGAATAACAGACAACTTTGAACTTTTCATTGGAAATCGTTTAACTAATTAATAATTCTTGTGAATTTGAAAATTGTCGTAGCAAAAAGTCCACGGACAGAAATTCTTAGTGGATTCCGTAAAAAATTCAGTGTATTCTTTGAAAAATAGCCAAGCTCTGAATTTGTTTATGAAAATTATTCAAATATTCGCAAATAACATCCATTTTCAATTATTCGTATTGAAACATTAATTCACTCTACATTTTAAACCCAATCTCTGGACTTGAATGAGCTGAACATATAGCCAATCCTGAAAAATAACTTTTTTTCATCAATTTGTTTTTAATGTAATGAATAATTTTTTCAAATTATTATCACCCACTTGGTAATTTGATAAAACATTAACAAAATTTGTTCTGAAAAAGCCGAACAAACAAATCTTTTCGAAATATAAAAATATTTAATTAAAAAAAAACATCGAAATCAAATGAATTGTGTAGGCTAAAAATTTATTTGCCCACAGAAACTTTTTTGCTCCATTTTGCGCCAACCCTAGAGCATTTTCATTCATGTTCTATATTCCTCCTCTTTTAGGTATAAAATATACTTTTATAGCAATTTATGTCGATTTTTCTCTCTTTATGGAATCGAAGTGAAATTTGCTGAAACGACCCTGATTACATTCGAATGTAGTTCGAATTATAATTTCACTTTCTCCGGTTCTTCACTGCTATTCGATTGGGCCCCCCTCCCGGTTCCACCCAAGCCGTGGCCGCATGCGCTGTAAAAAAAGAGCGTCGCGACGCCCGTGTTTTCTCATCAAGACTCGGCTTCGTTGTCCAAGTCCTCGTCGTCGATAAAAAAGCTCCGTCGCTGGCAGCATTGAAGGAGTTCGCAAGCTTTAACTCCTTTTCCTATTCGCCTTTGCGGTGGCGCGAGGTCAGCCGTTAAGTGCAGACAAAGGTCCGCGCCGGAAGTTAGCGTTTCCCGTGTCCCGTTGCCCTAAGCTAGACGGAAGTCGCCAGGAAAAAAGGACAGCGAAATGAAGAATTCGCGAGTGCATCCGAGTGCTCCGTAATCTTGGTCGTGGTAGTCGTGGGCATGTGGTTGTGATAGTTCTCGCGAACAGGTCTTCTCCTCGAAGGCTTGATTTTCGTGGTAAGGGGTGAGAGAGAGAAAGAGGGTAAGAGAGAAAGTAGGAAGGAGAGAATACGGAGGCGAAACCACGCCTCTTGTCTAAGGTTTCCCCTACTTTTCCGAGCAGAACTGGGCTTCAACCCTCTCCTCCGGGGTAACCTAAGATTTTTCAACCCCTTCCGTATCTCTTACCCCCACCCGAGAGTGTGTATGAACCCCTTCTTCTATTGATCCAGGACTAAGGGGCTGTTTCTTGCCGCCCGAAGTGTTCCTCCTCTCCACTCCACTCTCTTATGCACGACTAAACTTCTTCTCCAGTCTACTTTTTTCGAAAGAGATTTCTCAATCTTTTTCTTTCAGTGAGACGGAATATGGAGAAAAGGTCATTTCGCTATGATAATTTTTTCTCCAGAGACAGACTGTTCGTCTTGAGTTTGTTGACGTTTTTTATGGATTAAAGACTTTTGATATGAGGATTAATATCGCATGAGGTTTTGATGCCTATATTGGTCATTGCATAAGAGTATTTAAAAAGCATTAAATATAACAGGGTTTTGAAATTTTTATGAGATTCTATCAAATTTGAAAGCACTTACTTCGCAGCAACCAGCAAGAAGGTGCGAAAGTGAATTATGTAAAAATATTCCGAAGATGGTTCAATTTTCCACGTTTTGAATCCAAACTAATTTCCTTTTTGACTGTACTCATATGCTGAAATTCATGTTATCATAAAAAATTCTACGCATTTTAATTCTTTTAATCTCAAGTCTATTTCAGCACAATAGTGCAAAAATTTTAATTTGGTTGAGGATGCTAAAAATTTGAAGGCCAGTTAAACCTTTTCATTGCATTAATAATATTTTGGAAAAGATTTTCTGTATTTTATTAGTTCAAGAGTGAAAACCGCTCATAAAAGTAGAACATATACCACATCTAGTACGGCGGCTTCCATCCGAGTGATACCGAGCCAAGCGCTGCTTAACTCCGATGATCGAACGGCAAGCCATAAACTACTCCATGTGTCCAAATGGACACATTTTATATAATTTCCTGGAATTTAAGAAACTTAGTAATTTTGTTGACCCCTCAGGGTCTCCGAGAATGTCCCCCTCTGGAATTTCATGATTTAATCTGAATTAAAAATATTTCATTTATATAGCCTTCGATTTTCATTATAGGTTTTTATGTGTTTTCCAGTTTTATGAAGATTGAAATGCCTTGATAAAGTAGAGTATCCTGAATATTACTTTTTGAATTTTTTAAATAAAATATAATCATTTTTATTGAATAATCCTTTCTTTTAAAATTGTTTCTTTTTCTTTCAAATTTCGAGTGATCTGTGCATTGTATTTAGATACATTTAAGAATAAAACAAAAGGAACCAAAATCAGTATTTTCGACTCTATATTTTGAATTATATTAAACTGTTTCATGGAATTCGATGAATTTGGAATTAAGAGAATTTGGAAGTTTGGCAGACTCCCTGGGACTCTTGAAATGTCGGCTTCCTTTTTTACAAAATTCTCCTGTCTTCTTTTATTTCCCAAAATTACAATTCTTTCCAATTTTTGCAAAATTCACAGAAGGAATTTCTTTTTGTTGTTTGAAGTTTGAATCTCTGGTTTAAAATAAGTGAAATATCATATCAGATAGTTTTATTTCATATACATAAATTGTTACTACAACATAAAAATTCCTATTTTTTCTAAAATTACGTTGAGAATGCGAATAAAAAAATATATACAATTTTGTGCACTTTTATTCTTCCGATAATGATGTAAAATAATTTTGATTCCTTCACCCAGATTATTGAAAATATAGATTATAGAGTACATATTTCATTAATATTAAATGTGTTGTTGGTGTAGAAAAACGTTTCAACTAAAAAATATACATTTTTGTTGAAAATATTGATCTAATATTTGTAATCTTTATGAAGAAATAGTAAAAAATATAAATTTTCTGTTTCTTGATTTAAACACAAAGTTGATGTTTTACACGTTTAAGAAATATATTTATTTAATTAAAATATAAAATAATTTAATATGTATAGATTTACTTTGAGAATAAACGACTAACTATAAACAGACTTAATTTTTTACCTGAATTGCTTAACAATAATTTTTTGTTGGTTCTCAGTTTTTGAAAGATTATGTAAAGCAACATCTGTTCATATCGCTTTCACGTAGGAAGAGGTCTGTAATTATATTTTTAAATCGTTTTTTCACATATTTCTAAATGATTCTGCCTTAGGAGCTCGAAAATGCTATCTTAAAAAAATTGTGTGTGTGTGATTTTGAAATTTTAAAACTGTACCTATTGTTTATCTTTTGTATACAAGGGAATCTTATTTAATATTCAGAATTCAACAGTTGATGTATATGAACATATGAATTGTATATAAATCTTCGGCTTATCGTAAATCTGCACGACGAAATAACATTTTATACCAATTTGAAATAAGTCAGAAAAGATAATTGCCATAAATGAACATTGACGCAGTCAGTTTTTTCAAATTTTTCTCAGCATAAAACCTCCATCTTCGACGAAGCAGATCTATTTCATGCCCACGATGAAGTAAAGTACTCAAAAAAGTAGGACAAATAAAAACGTTGCTAATGAATACACCCATAGTACCTCGCAACTGTATTTTGTTTTAGGAAAGTCTATAAATACGTAAGCTACATTATGCTGATCGAAAAATATCTTCTGGTATTATTTTTTATTTAGTCATAGAATCGAAATCATTATTTATCTATTTTGAAGGACACAATTTTTTTATATTAGCTTTCTGACTACAGAAAAACTACTTTTAAATTTAAAACTGAAATAAATTTGTTTTAAATCATCAAAAAATAGCACAGTGCCAAATCAGGATTCGTCTAACTCAATAAGAAAAAAGCTTTTTCATTTCTGAAATTTCTCTGACTGTAGAGTTATATTGACGTTTTCAAAGGACAAGGGTCTATCTGAGAGAAGCCAAATGACAAGGTGCTATTTCGTGGAGACCAAATGAAAAGGGGCTACAGAGTTGAGGGCGTTGATGTCCACAATACAATTTATATAGAATTTTGAAGGTTCCAGAGTTTGTCACGCGAGTTAGCGCCTTCTCATTTCTTCTCTCCGAGATGGAACCTTGTCATTTGGACACGTCGATAGGTTCCGCTTATATACTTCCTTTACATCAAATTTTCTTTCATTTCGTAGATTGTAGCAACTTTAATTGGGCAAACTAAAAAGTAAACTTCATATAAAAGTTTTTGTGGTCTCAGTACTTTATTTTTGAAAACTTAATTGTGGAGATAAGCAAATACTTAGAACATGATATTACAGATAGGAGTGCAACGCTGGAGTAAAGTAGAAGTACTCTCGCCACGAATGGCTGACCGGGTATCCTGTACAGAACAGTTTTACCGATAAGAGACGCCGTGTTTAACAGCCCCGAGCTGAAGCACCGAAGCTCATACCCTACGGTCTGTGGTGTGCTCTGTGTACGTTATCCGGTATGAATCCTCAAACTCAACTACTCCAGACGAAATTCACAGAATCTCCGACAAAGAGAAACGGGTAGTGGATTTGGTGGTCGAGACACGAGAGTACGACTTCGATTAGATGATTGGATGGAAGATAGAAAGGAAGAAGGATTATTCAGAAAATTTAAGATGGTTCTTCATATAACGTGCTATAATAAAAACCAGAGAAATAGGGAGAACTATGATTATTAACTAGGAAGGATGCACTACGATATTAGTAAAAAATGAATTGTTGATATAATGCTTACAAAAACTTGCAAAAAATGTCATATTTTTGCTGCAAAATGTATCGACGTGTCCAAAAAGCAAGGTTTCATCTCGGAGAGACCAAATACAAAGGTGCTAACTCATCGAGATAGAATGAAAAGGTGTTAACTCACTTGGCGAACTTTTGAAGCTTTAAGATCCCATAAAAATGGTATTGTGGACATCGGCACCCTTAACTCTGTAGCACCTTCTCATTTGGTTTCCACGAGTTAGCACCTTCTTATTTAATTTCTTCGAGGTGGAACTTATTATTTGTATACTTCGATATGTGGGAAAGTAGCACGCCTTTAATTCTGTATATGAAGCACGATGTTGCTTCTTCTAGGTTTCGCAACAGAAGTTTTACAATTGTTAGTTACAAGCCTCAATATATTGTATCTAGATGAAGCAAATATCGCTTGGCCCCAGTTCACAGTATTTCTGGAATGATTATTTTATTATAACAAAGTATTTTAATCCTATAATTTTGTTAAATTTTCTAATGGTACACGGTATTCTGTTCAATTCAACACATTCTGAGTGAAGTTGGATTAATTCGGATTGGATCGGGTACTATTTTGGAATGATAATTTTGCCCGGGTAGAGCTCTATTTTGGTCCTATTTCTTGTCATTGTTTTAATCAAAATTCATAATTTTTCATTATGAACTAACTCGAAAAGTCTGTGTCCGTAGTTGGAATAGATTCATATCCATAACGGGTGACTATTCAATTTATGAGAGAAGGCGTGAGAAGAATAGATTGCATGCTGGATGGACTTGACGCAAGTTTCCGACGAATCGCTCCAGTTTACTTATAGAATGTCATTTATCTCGTTTTGACATCTCTAGTTTGACGCAACCGGTATTCAGAATTGACAGCCTAAACTTCCTTTCATTTAATAAATGTTTGATACGATAGCTTCTTTGATTACAACATCTTAAATGATCATTCATGGAACATTTATGATCTGAAATGTAAATTAGAGTTATAAATTCTCTAGTTGAAGCTTCAAAATCTCAGAATTCAAATTGGAATAATAATAATTAGTTTTAAAAACATTGCTAATTGAATACGTTATTTATTGTTTACAAGGGACGAATTTAAAAATTCAAGTATTTGTATTTGAAAGCTTTAACAATTAAGAAATTGTTATTCCCATGTTTAGAGATTTAAAACAAAATTTCTTGTTTATACAAGAAAAACATTGTTCATATTCGAAATACAACAATACTGTGCCTAGTTTATTTGATTGCATCTTCGAGATGCATCGATCCACTTACTACTACAATTATCGACTACATGCTAGTACAGATTTAGGAAGTTTAAAAAAATGTTTCATTCTGTTTATGTGAGGAGAACTTTGTCGATGTTAGAAAAACTGAAGTATTGTACCCAATATATTAGTTCGCATCTTCGAGACGCGTCGAATGACTTCTTAACGAATATTCCATGATTTCTTATTATATAGCAATACAGATTTATAAATTCAAAAAAATATATTATTTATCTTGTTTACATACGGAAAAGTTTTTTAAAATTGGGAATAAAACAGTAATGTATATGGTATATTTGCTCGCGTCTTCGAGACGCATCTACTGACCTACTGAAGAACCTTTCCTAACATTCCACGACCTATAAAAACTGCTCTCTTTATTATTAAACAAAATGATTTATCTTGTTTATATGTTATCTTGTGAAAGTAAACTGTCCTCTATGAGGAAGCAAATTTCTTTGATGTCTGTGAGAAAACAAAGTATTGTATTTTATCACGAAAACACGTCTCCACCAGGATTAGCCCAATAGTTAATTTCAAGAAAATACTTTGCATTCATATATTTCTGATATTAAAAAATCTAAGATACAAAAGAGGAGATTGCCGTTCATCCGAAAATTGAGGCACCAAATTTTAATTTTTGGCCCATTGTTGATGCGAGAAGGGTTCATTTTTCGTATAGCTGTGAGTTTTTGGGTCGCCAGTTTTGGGTCGCCCCGCAATTCCCTGGCCTAAATTGCCGGTATTTATCCTCACGACAAAGTTCTCGACCGTTCGCAATGATCGCGGTGTTTTCCGAGCACAACGAACGAAGTTGTTAATTTCAAGGCAGTCAAGTCAACCTACACGTGTAGGTGCATGTGTGTGCATCACGCGGGGACTGACCATAGGTGGTTGGACTATCGTCGCTCTAGGCTCTAGTTGTACAGTTACAGAGCTTGACAGAAGTTGTAAACTTTATGGTAAACCGTGCGACGTCCGGAGAGTAAACGGAGATGGTGGGGTCACCCCCGAGTGTTTAATCCAATTCCGAGTTTGTTCTTTCCACGATCGACGTAATCACCGAGCACCCAGTTGCCAACTTACCCCAGCAAGTGTTCATCTCCTTTAGACTATGCTTGACAATATGGAAACAAAATATATTTCACAACCCAGGCTAAAATATGTTTTTATTCAATTAATTATTTTATCCCTTTACTTTATTTATTCTATAACTGTAAATCCTCCGTCAGATATTAACTATTATGTGTAAACATCTTAGATCGAGATGAAATACGGCAAATCTTTTCTCAGTGGATCAAGCAAATTTTGTTGCGTAAAAATGGGTGGCACTTACTTATATTGGAGAAGAAGGACATTAACGACTTTTTTGTTTTCACTTCCTAGTCTATTTCGAAGGCCGAAAAATATTATCTCAAAATTTGAGTGAAATCGGGTAATATTAACCCGTGCCGCAACGACCATGAAGGTACTAATGTAACTCAGAATACATGATCCTGTTCAGAATACTTCCGGTAATAAGAATAAGATTGTTATTTTAACTCAAAAAAGTAAACTCTGACCAAATAGGCGGGTTTTAAGTAAATAAATGAAGATGACTTTTGAACAACAGACAGTTAAATTACCAACAAAAAATATTAATTTTTAACCAGGAAGATTAATTTTTTACCAAAAAGAGGAATTTCCAACAAAATACATGAACAGGAATTTTCATCAAATAGTCAAGTTCAAGCAAAAAGACGTTTTTTCAGTAAAGTAGATGAAACGTTAACTAAATAGTTGCATTTCAAAAAGGAAGGATGAATTTTGTTTAAAAAAGATAAATTTTCTATGAAAAAAAGAATTTTCAACCAAAATCATGAAGATGAATTTTCAACTAAAAATCTCAATTTTCAATCAAAAAGATGAATTTTTTCCCAAAAAGCTGCGAATTTTCGAATGAAAAGGATAAATTTTTGACTAAAAAGATTAATCTTCAAACAAGAAAGTGATTTGTCAACAAAGTAGTTTAACATTCAACCAATTAGTTGAATTTTCAACCAAAAATATGTTAATTTTAAGTCAAGAACAGTTGCATACAACCAAGAAATACGAATGGTCAACAATATAATTGAATCCTCAATCAAAACAGATTTGTTATCAATAAAGCAGTGCAATATAATTATTAAAAATAAATGAATTTTCCTATCTCAAATAACAAGAATGATTAATTTGGTTATTTATTATATACATATCTTGAGAATACATGAATGTGTTTAATATATTTAAATACGCAACGTTAATTTACCGAAGATATACCATAATTTACAATTATGATCGAGAATGAATTATTGCAACAAGTTTCAATTATTCAAAGAATAAGAGTTCATTTGAAAGACTACCAGGAATAATAATAAACGAAAGTATACATAAGAATATCCAAATTTGTTGAGAAATTGCTAAAAAAATACGCTTTTCCTATTTTTCTTTAATGAGCTATGTCTTTAAACGTATAAGTATTGTTAAAAAATCTTACACATGATGTGAGCAAATAATAGTATTGTTAACATTCATTAAATGGCTCATGACACTCATAAATTTGCGAAAATGATTGGTTTAATTTGATCACTAACCTTACTATTACGTAAAAATTTCAATTATTATCACTTATAGGGGTTCTTTGCGGCCCCATAGGAGGATCTTGAACTTTTATAATATTGAAAATCATGACTATTTCTTATTCCCTGAAGTATCCTAAACAGGATCCTGTATTATAAGTTGCATAAGTATCATATTTTCCGTTTTAATCACATTTAGAAGAAGTTGCCTTTTCCTCCGTTAAATTAATGGGAAACTTCATGGCCTTTAAGGCACGGGTTAATATTAACTGATTTCGCTCAAATTCGAAGGTGATCATTTCTTGGGCATTCGAACAAGAATAGGTAGTGAGAACCAAAAATAATAATCGTGAAAAAAAGGGCCACTCTAGTAAACATCTTAGACCACGATATGGAGAATAAAGCCTGTGTTAGAGCATTGTGTCGCATACAATTTTAGTTTAATTTAGCATTTATCAAGGATGATTTCACCCAAATGTGCCTCGGGTCATCCTTTAGGATGCATGTACTGATCTTTTTAAAACATTTTGAAACTTGTTTTTGACTCAACTAACGTACTCAATACTACTCTGAGTCTGAGAAATCCTTTTCGAATGAGCTGATCTAATTTGGTGATGCTGCACATCAATATCAAATCAATCAAGTGGGAAAGTTCATTTTCTTGGGCATTTAAACAACAAAAGGTGGTGAGAACCAAAAAAGGGTTGTGTCACATACAATTTTAGTTTAATTTAACATTGATCAAGGATGATTTCACCCAAATGTGCCTCGGGTCATCCTTTAGGATGCATGTACTGATCTTTTTAAAATATTTTGAAACTTGTCTTTGACTCAACTAACCTACTCAATATTACTCTGAGAAATCCTTTTTGAATAACCTAATTTGATTTGATGATGTTGCACATCAATATTCAAGTGCAAGAGTTTGGAACACATTTGGAGACCTAAGTAGATTACGGTAGTGTTTAACGCTGTATATATTAATGCAAATAGTTGTTTATATGTTGATGTTGAACTTTGGTATAGCAGAGACTAATCTGTATAGACGAAAGCTGATGTCTCAGGAACACACAGATATCGTGCATATGCACGGGAAAGTAAAGGTGTACACAGTGGAAAATCTCTATTATACACATGTCTGCAATAACTGAGTAGTGAGCATGTCTCTATACAGAGACTGTTGGCTATATCCTTTCTGGGCATTAGCAGCGAGGCTAAGGCCTTAGGGGTCTCCTGGCAACCAAGCCTATCAAACTATCTTACGGTCTAACCCTTACTGGTCCTCGGACCAACCCCCGTCACTTGGAACCCTTAACGACCGACCCCACGGGAGACACCGGGAAATTGAGAAAATTATCCTATCCCGCGTTATAGAGACGATGACTACACGCAACTATCACACTTTGGCTGGCACACCACGCTAAATGAAGCCTGACATCAGTGTATGTGTGTCGCACACAGTCGAGAAAGTACTTAAATGCAACTACGTACATGGACTGGAGCTTATTGGACGATGGGGTGGCTGCCATCTTAGTTGGGAATTAAGGAGAGGGTGGAGGTACGAACCCTCGCATCGCTCGATGAACCCCCTTATGCTTCTCTGACGCCATTTTCAAATTCTTACATTCGATTGTCGTATATTAAAGCATTCTTCTCTATGAAAACTGTTATGTTAAAACTTTAAACTAGATCTTTTTCTACACATATTAACATTATTGACTGACGATTTGTAATGTATGTACTTTCAAAGTAAGAAGGTAATATTGGAATCGCATCATAAAAAAAAACTAGAAAATACGACCGGTTTCAGAAGTGCTTTTTTAAGGTAAAAAGTACTGAAAAAGTGTCACTACATTTTTTTCTTTAGAAGTTTCACAAGTGCCGATAGGATTTATACTCTAAAAAAGTACTGCCGAAAAAAATTGAAGTACCAAAAAAGTTCGAAATCCGTCCATCTGATGAAGAAACTTTTTTGGAAGTAAAGTACTTGGAAAAGTTTCACTACATTTTTGTTGAACTTTATACAATTTATAATTCATTTTAACAAATTGTTTCAGCAAAAAGACCCGACTCAGAATATATTTTTTTCTCAATGTATCAAAAACTCGCTCTTAATTCTTTAAATATTTTCAAAACTGCTCATAGGATTATATTCTTAAAAGATCCTACTGAAAGAGAACAAAAAACTTCAAAATACGACTGAAAACGTCCCACTTAATTTTCCTCAGAATTATTAAAACTGTTAATAAGATCGACGGTCCAAGGAGTCCTGCTGAATTAGGATAAATTTGGAACATTTTTCATTGGTCTTTGTTAAAGATCTAATTGAGATTCGATTGAAAGTTTTTTATTCATGATCTGGGCATTCGTAATTTGAATTAAAATGCACATTATCAATTATTATCAATTTAAAAATTGCAATAATTCACTTTCGGTTTCACTTTTATCAACTCTTTTTAATTTGTATGTAGGTGAATTATTTTTCTATGAATCCTATATTTTGTGAAAGTCATATTTTAGTTTTATGATGACGAAAGTTAGATTTAGGATTCGTTTCGAAAAGACAACATATATTTTAATTTTCATCTTTAAATTTACCTTTCTATTTTAGTGTCTGAATCTGCTACGAAATTTAATAGAAATTGTAGTCACTTTCAACAAATTGTAGGGGTAAAAAGTAGTTAACAATTTGTAATTGGAGAAAGTTGAAAAATTACAAAACACGCGAATGCGACTGCATGCTATTGCAAATATTAGAGTAAAGTTTATGAATGAAAATGATAATTTACTAATTTATAAAATAATATAGGAATTTTTTATGTCAATATTTCATCAAAATAATGTATAGGAAATAAGTAATGGCTTTAATATTTGTCTCACAGCCGGCAGCCCTCATTTGCCCGAGGTAGGTTACCCGGAACTCACGTTTCGCGAGCGTTCATGTTTGCATCTCACAAATTATTAGTTCAATATTGAATTTATGGTTAAAAATGAGTAAAATATTGAGTATAATTTCTTAAAACTCCTTTAGCATTGAGGAAGACGTTATCATTTGGAGGGGTTCATTTTATACTAGATATTAATTCGAGTTTTATATTAGTTAAATTATTATACCTTTTGGAACGAATTTTCACATTTTGGGAAACATTTTGAAAAAATATTATTGGAAAAGGTTTTTCTTTCTACCAGAAAAATTAAGTTTAGAGATATAGGTTTATAATGCCATACCTCGCCTTTCTTTATGGTCCCTTATTTTAAGCGGTGTCCCTTATTTTTCAAATTTAAAAATATTGTTCTCATTTTCTAATAAAAATTCCTTCCTAATCTTGTTCTGAGATAAAAAGATGCATGTCGACTATGCTATTGTCATCCTCAAATCAGAAAATCGAAAGTTAATTTTCACTTGGAATGAATCATAATTTTGTTTAATAATTGTAATGATAATAATTTTCATATTTTTATATATTTAAGTGCGCGATGGTTTAGTTTAGCAGAAGAAGAAAATAATAGTGACTGTTTTCATGACTGAAAAAAGTAACCGACCTAATTTAAGACGAAACTGAAAACAAGCGGGGGATGCAGTGATGACTTCAAACTTTAATTAAGTATTTACAACCTACATTTAGCCAACTAGCATTATTAAAATTGATTAAAGTGATTCGAAATTTTCCTAAGACTTTGAAAAGACTATCAAAATAAAAAAAATTGCCTTAAAATCTCCTAGATATTTGTCGATATTAATATAAATCTTTTTAAATGTTTTGAAATTTTCTTTAAAAATTAATTTTTTTGGATAAAAGATCATTTAAAATTTTCCCAGGAATGTCATCACATTTTTTTATACTCTTGAATTCTTTAAAATCCTTGAAAAGATTCAAAAATTTATTCCGAAGTCTTCAAAAATCGAAATTTTGTTTAAAAGTTTTTGGAATATTTCAAAACAATAAATTCAATTTTGAAATTTCTTTTTAAACATCCTAATTTTTTTTTAAATTATTTGATTTTTTTCTAAATTCTTGAAAAATCTTGCACAATTAAAAAATTGCTATAAAGTCTTCCAGATGCTTTTTCGACAATTTTGGAAATTTTTTGAAATGCTTCGACATATTTTTTTGTATTCTTCGCAAATTAATTTGAAAAATTAAGAATCGTAAACAAAATTTCCTGAGAATCTCAAAAAAATCTTTTCATTATCTTAAAACCTTGCAAACCCTTCAAAAAGCTTCAAAATTTTATTTCAAAATCTTCAAGAGCTTAAAATTATTTTTGAATTTTTCCAAAACTTCTGAATATCTCTTAAACTTACTCGAATTTTTTCTGTTATTTAAAATCTTCTACATTCTTGTTCGAAAATTTTAAAAATAATTTGTAATATTTTTAAAGTTTCTTTTGAAATTTATTTTTAAAATATAAAATCATTTGAAATTTTCCGAGGAATCTTAAGAAAATTTAAGTTCTCTGAAACCTTTAAAAATTCTTAAAAAGCTTCTTTTTTCTTAATCCTTCAAACTTTACATCTAATTATAAAGTTTTTTTAAAATCTTCTCAAGATTTAAATTATTTTCTAATTTCATCGAAACTTTTAAGACATCTAAATATATTTCAAAATAATACAAATGTTTCCTGCAATTCTTTAAAATCTTGTGAAATTAAAAAAAAATATCTTGAAACCTCCCAGATTCTTTTTCAACCTTTTTCGAAATCTTCAAAATTTTAAATTAATTATATTAAAATCGAACCTAATCCCTTAACATTTTTTTTTACTGGTACCAACAAATATTTTTTACCGCTATCGATAAATTAAATTATTAAAAATTTTTGCTCGTATTTATTTTTCTCAATCTAGATTCTTTAAAATGTGACAGTTTGAAATAAGGTTAATAAAAATTTGTTTCTAATCTTGTTTCGAAGTAAAAACGTGCACTTTACGCTTTTTCATACGGGATTGTTTAGTTGAAAAGAATAAGAACGTAATAGTGAATAAAATATCCAGATTATCTACCTAAAGTGAGCCATATCAATGTTTTATTTTCAATCGAAGACTCGACTGCTTTTAAGACTGTTTTCATGATTAAATCTAGAAATCGACTTAATTTAAGACAAAATTGAGAACCAGCGAAACATACTGCTGTACTTTTAAAGAATGACTGTATCTACTACATTTTGCCATAGAAGTCACATTCGCATTGTGTCGTAGAGGTAATCTTTATTTAAGTATTCAAAACTTAAATTTCAACAATTTTTTAATTTAAAATAAGACTAATAAATATGAAATGGGTGGTTAAACGGGAGATGGTTTTCTACAGTTTTCGTCTCCCCTGGTCAAACCTCCAGGCAAATGCGAGTTCGTTTAATAAAGTCGGATGCATCCGCGTGTTATCGTTGGGTGCGATTAAATTCATATAGTGATTCTAAACCCACCTAAGTAAAGACAAATTTTCACAGGCCTATACCGAGTAAAGTGGAGTCGTTTGGCGGTATATGTACTCATGCTAAAGGACTTAAATGATACTTTAGCAGCGAGAAGGACCCGTATATGGACCTTTCACCTGTGTTTTTAAATCTTGCTCTGAATTAAAAAAGTGCATTTCCGCTTGACTATTGCCATTAAATCTGAAATTCGAGAGTTGTTTTTCACTTGCACCGGATAATAATTTAGAAAAGTTTTTCGTACAATGAAGGAAAGTAAAGTTCGAATAGGACGTGACAGGCAGACGGTTAGGTGCGGTGGTCCTGGGGGTGTTTCGCTCGGGATGCGATTAATTATCGAGCTCCTTTCGGGGTATATACGCTTGGCTTTGAGCTCCGTACGGTGAAGCTTTGGGGGTGAGGCCGCCCGTGCCGGGCGGAACTGGGTGGTTGAAGTATAAGATACTACCATGCTCGACGTAGACACCCGGCTTAGCTTCCTCGAATATTAGATCAATAATTCTAACCTCAAACTGGACCACGACGAACGTCGAACGCAGAGCGCACCGTAATATGATATTGCTAGAAGCCCGGCGCTACCTTCGGGCGTATATTATATTGAATTTCCACGCGGTGGCTGCCATTTTCATAAGCAAAGGAAACGACTACTGTCACTATTATTTACCTAGTCAATATACTCCGATCTTCCTTCCAATTAACCGTATCGGTGATGATTTCAAATTAGATAGCAAATACCTTCTTACTTGACGATACTTGATTTACCGTCAACCGGGGCGAATCACTAAAACAATTTTTGTTTCATCGTCAAAGGCTAATTGATTGTATTTTTAAATTGGTCTTGGGCTCAAAAGGTCGCACAATTTGTAAAAAACTAATAGAGCTAAAACTGTCTACACCTCGCATCGATCACTTCAATTTTCACATTTTTTGCACAATTATAACTTAATTAATTTTCGAAGTTTTCAGATTTGAGGGGAAAAATAATTTTCATTACAAAATAAAAATTAAAAAAAAAAAAAATGTATTTTTTAAATTGAAGAAGAAGGATTATTATAGTAGTATTATCAGTTTGTTTTCGAAGTTACATAAATATCAAAAAGATTTATGAAGATTTCAGATGGGTCGAAGAAGAATCTAGAAAATTCTTGTGAAATTTTTTTATTTCACTAGATTTTACACAAATTTTATGAAAAATTCGAGTCAGTCAAAAAGATATTTAGAACTTAGATATTTAGACAAAAATTAGGCACGTATAGTTTTTACATTTTTAGGACTAGAGGAATGTGATTATTGACCCTTGGTTAAAAAAAAAATACAATACACTGAAATTCATATAAATAGAACCATTAAAATAATTTAAATCATTTAAAATCATGCTTAAAAATGTTTGCAACATTCAAAATATTGTAATAAAATTTATTTTATTTTGTACATAAGTGTTCAATATGCTTGAAAACGCCATAAATACAAGCTTGAAGGTTCAACAATTCCATAATATTGAATAACCAGTTAAATGATTTCCTATATATGATGCTATTTGAATTTTTCTTCAATCTCTAGTGTATTTTAAATATAACATTTTAGAAGTTTGCAAGAAATAAAAAAATATTTGATAAATTTTGGGAAATTTGTTAAATTTTCAAAATATTCTAAATATTTCGAAAAATTCCTAAGTTTCTTTTAAATTGACTCGAATTATTCCAAAATTTCTGAGTTATCTTTCAAAACTGGAAAAATTGCTTTAAAATCTTTCAGATCGGTTTTCGACATTATAAAATATCGGACATGATAAAATTGACAACAAAGAGAAATTCTCAAATCTACACAATTAAAAGATGGTTAAATAATGAATAAGATGAAGTACTTTTATTATATGAACATCTTTTTTCTTTCAATATTTATTTATTTTTTAATGCATTTTTTAATTATTTAGATTCGGAATTTTTCAACATCGGTAATATTAAAAACTATCAGGAATGTTATTATTCTGTAATTATGAAATTTGGGTATTTCAAATTGCCCACAACAATTGCCCGAAATTGAAACGTTTTTTTATAATTTCGGGAATTTTCTATTCAGAATATTTTTTTTCTCGGGAATTTCACTGGGTCAAGAATTTTATTTTTAAAGATTTTTCAATCGTTCCATTTTTTGAAATCTTTTTGTAGGTTTTTGAATCTTCTGAACTTTGTTTGAAAACATTTATTTTACATGATAAAAATTCATTAAAAATTTTCCCAGGAATCTCAAGGAAGTTCGTTTATTATTTTGAAACACTTCAAAAACTTGGAAAAGCTTCAAAATTTTCATTTTGAAAATTTAAAATAAAAATTAATTAAAAATTTCCCCAAGAATGTTACACAAATTCTTTGTATTATTTTAAAATCTTTGAGAATCCTTAAAAATATTTAAAACTTTATTTCGAAATCTTCAAAAATTTACATTTTAAAATTTTTCCTAAGGTTTTTAAAGTCTTGCAAAATTTCGAAAATATGCTTTGAAGGCTTCCAAATTTTTTTTTGGAAACCTTTTCCACTTTTCTATAATAAAAAATCATTTGAAATTTTCCTAGTAAAAAAAAATGTTTTATTCTCTTGAAATGTTTGAAAATTCTTTAAAATCTAATTTTTTTCAAAATCTTCAAAAATCTACTATCTAGAGGGGAATAGCGGTTTGCCTCCGTTGACGGTACCTGATATGTTATAAAAAATACTAAACACTTTTCTTGGTTGTTAATTCATTTAATTAGAAAATGAAATTAATTAACTTTGAGGATACTTGAAAATTTCTGGGCAAACATGAGTATGGTTAAGAGACTGTCCAAATTTACGCGGAGTTTAAGGAATGCTTTGTCGACCGCAGCATCCCTGATACTGACCAAAAGACCTAGATTTTGACGACTCGTAACGTGGAACCAGTTTCCGGTTCTCAGGAGTCGCACGATTAAAATAAAATTTTCATCTTGGAATGCTCCCCACGACCTCACTTTGCCCTCTTTTCAACCCCTCTTTGCAGTTCTCTCTCGAGAGTAGAGATGATACAAGGGAGCGTGAGAACTAGGAATGGTCCAGCACAGCGCGACAAAAATCTGGCGAGACAGGTTCTCTGCCCTCCCTACATATGCTACAGGTTGAGGAAGTTTGACTTTAAATTTCTCCGACCAAAAAATAAGTGAATTATTAATTGTAAAGAAGATTTTTCATTTAGCATTAGGGTCGGTAATATTTATTTTTGTTTTGCAATTAATTCTTTAAAAATTTGTTTGAAAATATAATTTTTTTTTGTGTTTCGTCTCGTAGTGAGGCAATGTGAGGCAACGTGAATCAATGCTGCTTTCGAAATCACATTTTATAATTAAATTGACCTAAATTCCATTATAATGTATATTTTCCATGAAATCTGATTCACATATTGCCTTACTAACTAGTCTCGTGAGTCTGTCCGGGACAAAACATAAAAAATCTAATTTTTATTATCAAACATTATTTCGAAGAATTAATTGCAGAACAAAAGTGGATATTACCGATCCTAATATCAATTAAAAAATCTTCTTTACAATTATGATACTTGGGTCAATTAAAAATTTCTAGCGAACGAATTAGATGTGATTGATATTTTTCGAAAGGCTTGAAGTGAAACTTAAATTAAAAAATTTTAAGTATCAATGTTAGCATTCAATTATCACAAATTGGGGTGTCTATAATTACCAAAAAGTAAAGAACAATAATTATATTCAAGTCTTCGCAACATGCATACCAGAATAAATATTTATTTAAAAACACCACTTGCGCTCTATCACTTAAAAATTTAAAAACTAAAAGATGCGAACAAAAAAAATTTCCAAGAAAAAATACGTTTATAGAAAAAAGATGAACAATCGAAAAGTGCAATTTTGCATCAAAAACAAGTATGTAAAAGTTTTATAGTCACATAATTTTACAAAATTTGATAAAAAAATTGAAGAAAATATTTCAATACGGAAAAACGGGGAAAAAATAGTTGAAGAAGTAAAGAGAACGAGTACCTAGAAAAAAGACAAAGAATTGAAGAATCGAATTTTTGTATTTAAAAAATTGGCCAAAAATGTTATGTTTGGATAATATTGCATTATAAACTGAAAAATAATCATTTCAATACATGAACCTTTTGATTTTTTATTGAAGAATAAGTCGGAAATTCTTTTAGAGAAAAGAACATTGTTATCATGTCTTTATTGATCTGAAAACATAAAAATGTCTGGTTTCAATATAATTAAATTTGTCAATTGATCCCTAAACATATTTTCCATGCATATATAAATGCAAAATCTCAGGTTCCGTACATTATGAATAATTATATTATTTTCGAAAAAGTTGAAAAATGTACAATTATTGTAATTTATAGGTAAAAATGGTATTGAAAAATAATTTATGCATATACTGAAGACGAAAAAATGTCGAGAAAGTAAATTATTGTTATTTTTTGTAATTAATTATGTTTATTTACTATATCTATTGTCTACGTTATATTTCAAAAATGTCCTATTGACAATTATTCATTTTCCTCTACCTTTTCCAGTTCAGATACATACATTATGTTTTAATTATTACAGTTACCCATATGTAGTTTTAAAGTAATCAAAATGTCCCCTTTCTTGTAAGAATTTAGTTGCAATTTTGGGAAAAGTATGCCATTAACTCTTCGTAGCTAAAATACTAACGGACCAAATACAAGATAGTGAATTATTATTATTCTGTTCATGATTATTTATATTTATTAACGTTTATTTATTGTTTTTGCATTATATTTTTATTTTAACATTTAAAAAATATCCTCTTGACAATGGTTCACTTCCTTGTACATTTTTCAGCAGAATTGCAGACACAACTGATTTTTAAATTATTTGGTTATCTATATTTAGTTTTAAAATAATCAAAATGTCCCGTTGCCAATAATAATTTTCACTTTCATGGATCTTTTATAACTTTTTTTCAAAGTTTTTAATTTTTCGTGAACTACTGTTTCAATTGTGAGAAAAGTGTGCCGTAGATGAATGTTTTTTGTAACGGAAATATTAAAGTTTAGAATAAATATGTATGACATATTACAATTTTTCTAAAATTCAGTATTCGTATTATATGACAAATTCTTTCTCGGACAAGTTTTCATATAAATTGTAACGCCTTTGATAGTAATAATCAACTTTCTTGCACCTTTCTCAGTTGAATTAAAGTAATGCATTATTTTTTAATCACTATACATACTATACATTTAAAACAATTGATTATTTTTGAACTTTTTTGAAATTTATGATTTTTTTCTCATTGAATCTGCATGTTTTTATTTTTTGATTTCAATGGATACCTCACGACCCATTTGATTTTCATTCGTAGAATTTCGGGCTCATTTTTTGATATAATTTGATGAATTTCAAGGTATGAATTCATTTTTTATTTTTTGAATTTTCTATTTCATATAAAATGCAGGTATTTAAATTAGGATGTGATTTTTCGGTTTTTGCACGTTTTTAAAAAAATCACTATTACCACCTCTAAAATGCGTAACAAACATGAAATAGTGTAAACTTTGAATAATTATTCTTTCTAATCTTTGAAAATTAATTTTACGAAATAAAAAAGCATACCAAAATTTTCGCAGGAACCCTAAGCAAATTTTTTATTATCTTGATACCTTTTAAAATCCTAAATGCAATTAAAAATTTTATTTTAAAATCTACAAAAATCTACATTTTGTTCTTAAAATCTTAAAATATTTTAATTATTTTTGAAATTGTTTCCAAGCTTCTATGTATTTTTAAAAATTATTTATATTTTTTTTCAACAATTTTTTAAAATGTTGCAAGAATAAAAAAATTGCCTCAAAATCTTGTAGGTTTTTTTCAACAATTTTGGAAATCTTTTGAAACGTTTTGATATATTTAAAAATGTTCGCTTAAGGTAAATTTAAAAACTGAAAATCATTAGAATTCTGCAAACATCTACGAAAATCCAACAAAATTGCCTTCGATTCTTCCCGATTCTTTTTTAACAATTTCTCAAATCTTTTCAAATATTTTAAAATCTTCATAAATATTACCTCAAAGATAGTTTTTCAAATAAAAAATCATTCAATATTTTCCTGGAAGTCTAACCAAATTTTCATTATTATTTTTAAACCTTTCAACATCCTTAAGAGGCTTCAAAACATTTGTTCAGAATCTTCCAAAATTAGGATGCGATTCTCCTTGTTCTTCATATTTTTGAAAAAATCAGTATTAACACCTCTAAAATGCACAATAAAAATAAAAGAGTTATAATGTTGAATGATTTTTGATTATTTTAAAGAGCAGAATTTATCATTGAAAATCTGAAATTACACATTTCAATGATAGAGCGACGGCGACTAGCTGTACCATTTTTCCCCCTGTGGCTCTCGTGAAGGGGAAGAATTTCTTCCTATATCTCGCGAAATAGCCAGTGGTCAGTAGCGTGAGAAAATGTTAGTGGTCCAGTGCAGCGTTCGACGAGACAGGTTTTGAGAATCTGCGGAGGGTTGTTTTCTCGGCGATACCCGTAATGTAGAAATAACCAGTTTTTCTAAAGATATGCTTTTTAAGTCTTTGTATCTTGCCAAAATGAAAGGGCATACGGCTATTCAATTTTTTTCTGGGGCTAACAAGTGTTTCATCCTAGTTTTCAAATCTTGTTTTTGAGATGCGTTCAGAATAAGTAACAAAGGTGCACTAAAATGAGTAACAATAAGAAATAATTAATAGAAATTTGTATTCTAAAATTGTAATGAATATAAAAAATTATATTTTTTATTCGAAAATATAAATCGAGGGATATAAAAAAGTTTTAATTCCTCAATTTTCGAAATAGAAATCATGTCGTCTTAAAACATTTTAAATTGACACAAAATCGCCATCTATAAATTACGTAACACGTTGATTGCCCTTTTTCCCCTCTCCTCCCCCATGTAATAAGTCGTAGCAAAGTTTTTTGGACCACCCCCCCCCCTCCTCCCCAGAATATGTTATAAAAATGTATAATATTTATCAAAAACTTAATGTTTTACCATTTTTTTAAATTAGTAGCATATACCTTCAATTATTTAATATTGATTATGCATTGTTCTAGATTTTGCGAAAAGCTAAGTGTGGTCTAAAATAACCTAAACATTTTAAAGGACGATTGTGATCATAAAATACATTGATGAAATGTGATATAAAAGCATATCATACAATATTCTCAAAAACTTTATCAAACTACTTTGGTTTATATTTTTATCAATAATTGAAAAGACGAAAGGTAGATCGCGAAATATATATAGGTGTAATAAGTAAATACTGCAAAACCTGATAAGCTTAAAAAGGTTGAATGATTTTGTGGGTAGTAGTTATTTCAAAAATTGTGAGAAAAACTTTGTTTCAATCGATATTTTTTTGAATACCCTAGAATCTTTAAAATTCTTTGAAATATTTGGAAATATTTGAAAATCTCTTAAAGTCTTTAAAATCCTCTGAAATTCCTCAATTTTTGTAGATAGACTCTTTGGAATATCATTAAAATATGATGAAGTCCCTTGAAATTGAATAAAAATATTAAAAAATCCCTTGAAATCCCCTAAAGTTACATGAAGTCTGATGATCTTCCTTGAAATTCCTTCAAATCCTTTGAATTATTTTAAATCCAATGAAATTTGTCAAGGTCCTGGGAAATTAATTAAAATACTTTATTGAATGCCTTTAAAATCCCTTAAAAATATGAAAATCCTCGGAATCAGATAAAATCCATTAAAATCGCTTACAAATGCGTTAGAGTCTTTTAAAATACACTGAAAGCTTTTAGGTCCTATAAAATCCTTCCAAGTCTTCCGAAATTTTAGGAACTTCTTTAAAACCATATAAAAATGTTAAAAAATTTTCAAATGATTAAAATCCTTGGAATCCTTCAAATTTTTAGAATCCTTGCGCATCTTGTGAAATTCCATTGAAATTTTTTGGAGCTTTTGCAAATTCCTTGAATTATATTTAAACACCCTAAAATCTTTCAAATTCTTTGAAATCTTAAAAAAATGTACATGTTAGGAAATACCTTGAAAATTTGTAAATCCTTTTAAATTTTTGAAATCTCTTTGGAACTGTTTGAAGATTTTAAAACTTTCTTGGAATTTTTCAAAAGACCCTAAAATATTTGAAAGTCATTGAAATATGTTCAAATCTCTTCAAATTCTTGAAATATATTGAATCTGGTATAGGGGAAGGAGAGCTGGAAAAGGGGAGGGGCATGGCGTGAGTCCGCACGTATATCATCAAATCATTAAAATCTGTGGAAATCCCCTTTGAAATCTTTTGACATTTTTTAGGCCTGTTTAAAAATTCTCTGGAATCTTTTTAAATGTTCTAAAATCCTTTTGAATCTCTTCTAATTTCTCCAAATTCTTGAAATCTATTGAAATTCCTTGAAATCTTTTTAAATATCCTAGTCTTTAAAATGTTGTTGAATCTTTCAATTTTTGTGAATTGTTAAAAAAAAATTCAATATTTAAAAATATTCAAATTATTTGAAATACCCTAATTTAAGTGAATAAATTTTTGAAAATCTCATTAGAATGATTAAATCCCGCAAATCCCTTTTACAATACTTAAAAACACCTGAAAATTTTAAAGTTCTATAAAATTCTTCGACATCTTGAAAAATTAATGAAATTACTTTACTGAGAGCCATTGAAATCCTTCAGAATTACTTAAATCCTTTAAAATTTTATATAATCTCGTGAAATCCGTTGAAACTCCTTAGAAATCCTTTGAAAATTTCTGAAAATTTGGAATCTTTTCAAATTTTTTATCTTTCATGGATATTGTTCTTACAGAATTATGGAAAAAACTTCTAATGTATTTATATCGATATGCAGTCTTTATAACATTATTATAATTCTTAAATGTAAAGTTACTAAACTTTAGGGTTGTATACTGTTTTAGATACATGGATTGGGTTGGGAATATTATGTAACAGTATCGACCCCCCCCCCCCCCCTCTCCCACTTGACAGATCGTAAAATTTTCCCGACTCCCTCCCCTCCACCCCCCAAAAAAGAGCTGTTACGAAATGTATGGATGGCCCCTAATGAATTTATAATTTTCTTGTCACATCATCGCCCTAAAGTTATAGCACGCTATGTCCCTCAACTGTCGAACTGAGAAAATGTGTAACCGTATTATACTTAATTAAAATGTTGATAAATGTCAAAATAAGTTTATCGGTCAATAATAATGCATGTTCAAGAACATATTAGCACAAATTTCAATATTCTCATAAATTTACTTTAGCTGATGTGGAAAATTGGTCTTAGACATAGCACAATATGAGATTCAAGAATTCTTCTTCTAGGAGAATACGTCATATCAACGAAATATTTATAAAGGAAATAGAAAAAATGAAAATCTTTAGTAGAAAGTTCAACGGAATGATAGCTTACTCTATTCTATTGTATTGTATACCTCTAATTAAATAAGTTATTCCATAATTATTGACTTTCGAATAATAATCCACTGGTTACTTTAAAGGTTGAACATACTTTGAAAATTGTTTTTTTTCCTCATAACAATGCAAAAAAGACGTGGGGTAATATAATTGAAACTTTGATTTAATGCCACTATTTTAGTTAATAATTGCAACAAATCAGAGAATGAATTTAGGGGAAAAATTATGCAGAAAGAGGTTTCGACACTTACGGAGGTTAAAAATAATGTTTTAAAATTTCAAAAAGAGGACATGGCGTACTCTGGGACGACGACATTTTGAGGTAGAAAAACTCATCATAAATGACTTAAGACCTAATTTTCTGTGCGAGGGACTTCAGGCGTTAATGAAGTTCGCTTTGAAACGATAATAATTAAATACAAGCGGTGATTCCGTCACACCCTGAATTTAATAGGGTTGAATAAGCACGAGATGGCTGAATAACTTCCGGCAACCCTTGTCTTTTCTCTGCTCCGTCGTCCTTTCTGTTCCTCGGCTCTTTGGGAATTATATGGATCCATCGTTCGCGAAATCGCGCATTGTCGTGAGGGCGGTTGAGCTTAAGGGTTGAACCACTTTAGGGGGTGGGGGGCGCGAGCAACTCCTCGTTGTAGTAAGGCGCTGGCAGCCATGTTTGCGTGGGTTGGGGTAGAGGGTCGCTCTTGTGATGGGGGATTCGAAGCAACCCTCGAAGAGGGGGCGAAGAGTGGAATCACGTTGGCTTCGCATTAGGGGATGGGATGGGTGGTGACTTCAAGACGTCGATACTCACCACGCCGACGCTGATATAATTCAAGAATTCAATTTTTTTGTTTGCAATTCAGATAGCTTCAGGAAAGCCTGAATTTTTTTGAAAATTTTGAAATAATATTTTTTGGCTCAGTGAGTGTTAAACTTTGTTTCTGAACACATAGTTAGAATTATATTAAGCCATGTCCTTTTTTGACGTGATTTCATGTTTGCGCTAACATGGACCTGAAGTCTCATAGACCGCTGGATATACTTATATCTAATTAAATAAGTAAGGAAGTTATCTGTTATCTAACTCTTAAAAGTATATGAAGGAACATTAGGATAAGTAATGATTTAACCAATTTTATTATCTTTCATTATTAATAATCTTTTAAATAAGAGGGGGGAAGGACCCATATATCAGAAGCATTGTACGGTCTGTGAGACCGCAGCTCCATACTTTAAGGTTACTTATTTTATGTACTGTTCGGGGTACAATTCCAAAGTATCATTTTTGATAATAGTATCAAATTTGATTTAGTAATCAAGGGTTCAAAATTTTTTTAAATTATTTAGTGAAATCCGTTAGTTTATGTAATTTGGAGAACAATTTGTGAGGGCTTTGACCTGTGACTTTTGACTCCTGACTTCTGACATATGATCTCTGACCTCTGAACTTTCATCTTGGGCCATTAACCCCTGATTAGGGTGGTCACTGGTCATGGAAAACCTCGAAATCAAGGTAAATTCAGGGGATTATGTTTATCAGGGAAAGTCAGGGATTTTGAAAATAAAATGGCAAAAGTCAAGTAGTTTCTGTAAGAAACACTTTGAGTAACTGTCAAGAATAATTAGGGCTGCCATACGTACAGTCACTTTAAGTGACATTTTTTCCTGAATCACTCTTTAGTCACTTTTTCAAGGTAATGTGCCTACAGTTACTTTTCAAAATAAAAATATCACTTCAGTCACTTTTCTTTCAATATTTTAGTCCATAGGTGAACCACTGTTAAATTCACGTCCATCTATTTCTCGATTATTTTGAATTCTTTTGAAATATTTTAGAGTATTTTTAAAGATTTCAGGACATTTTCAACAGATTTCCATAATTCGAAGTGATTTCAAAGGATTTCAAAGATTTTATGCTATTTTTAAATCTTCCAAGGAATTTTCACAAGTTTTAAAAAGTATCAAGGGATTTCAGAAGATTTCGAAAGGTTCAAAATATCTTAGGGCATTTTAAAGGATTCCAATACATTTTCTAGAGATTTGAAAATCTTCAAGGAATCTTTAAAGATTTCAATGATTTTAAGGAATATACAAAAATTTTCGAAGGGTTTGAAACAATTTCTTAGAATTTCTACTAGATAGTACTGACAATAATTATTTTGCACAATTTCAGACAAATTTAGGAAAACTTTGAATTATTCCCAAATATATTGAGAAGGTTCATAAGTTTTGAAAACATTTAGAAATACATATTTTTTCAAAATTCAAAAGGCTCACGCAAGAGAAGACTTTAATATGAATTTTCTCATTTCATATTTTCGGGTAAGTATTTGAGGGTGTAGCCAAGTACTGAAGGTTGGCCTTTTGTTGGTGTTATGAATATCTGTTCATATTTCCATTTTTCTCTTCTTAAAATTGATATTGTTTTAATAAGAAAAAATCTGCTTCACTTTTGAGATATCATTATGTTGCCTCGTAACTTTTTGCTTAATTTACTGTCTAGTTTCACCCTTTTCTAGGTCTCACTTTGTACTTGATTCGTTTCTGTGTCCTGGCTTGTTTCCAGTCCAGGATTCCATTCGTTTCATATTACCCACATGCCACCCTCCTCTTTTTAATCCTCAGCTCGCCTGGGTTACAATCTACTTTTACCTTGATCTGCTTCCTCATATCATCTTGCTTCATTTTCTTTTATGTGCAGTGCCTGCTTTGTTTAAATTCTTTCATTAAGGTCTAAGATTTTTATACAACGAAAATGAACCACGATTTAAAAGAATTTAGAGGTAATGAATAATTTTTCTTTGTAAAAATTTTCAATTGATTTGATAATGCATTTTTCGTACGTTATACACTCAACTCCCGGTATAAGACTGGTTTTCGGCATGGCTTGCCTTGGCCTTGATACTGAATCGGGGGAATCCAAACAAAAACAGGCAGGTCCGCATGAACCATTTCTGTTCATTTAGACGCATGTCGCAACCTGATGCAACTAACGTACTGAGAGTGCGACCCTCGAGCAGTTTGTCACGCTTGACTGAGCACATCCTCTCTCTCTCTCTCTCGCAAAACTGCGAAGGTCATCGGCTCTAGGAATATCGTAAACCTGGGTGTGCTATGCCGGGAGTTGAGTGTACAAAATATATTTTGCGATAAGAAAAAACTTTTTAATACGATTGTGTTTTTATTTTGACTACTTTTCTTTAGCGGAAGATGGTACATACCGGATAATGCTTATTTTTTCATAGCAGGAACGAATTAATGTACTATAATAATTTTTTATAATAAATAGTTTGATCATACTTTGTGTAAAAAAGCGTTAGAATATATTAATATTATTCCTAATATAAGGAAATATGCATTATTCTGTATGAACCGGTATCCGCTGGGTACTACTCTCTTACCTAACTTTGAAACAACAAATAAAGGGTTTCACGACATAACCACGTAAGTCCCACTTTTCTAAAACACGTTTTATTAGCTGAAAAATTATCTCAAATTCCACCGCACATTGAAGTGAACATATGTAATTTCGATTTTTATGTTGTTTAAATAATTTGTATTCAAATAATTTGTTTAATTATGCGAGGTACGAAAAAACTAATATCGGCATTAGATTCGGTGAAAAAAACGGCATGAAATGAGTGTATTGGATAATTTTGTTCTCCACCAAATTTTCTCTTTTGAGCCTTTTCTTTGACGATATTTGTCTCGAAAATAATTCAATAATAATTCAAAAATAATTCGAATTTTGGGAACGTTTTTTTGCTCTCTTGAAATTTTTTTCTGTGGTACTTTTACATGGTTGCGCTGTGGCACCCTTCAAAAATTTAAAAACGTGGGATAATATTTTTAATTATGGTTTATTTTCAGTTACTAGAAAAATTTGGACGTTAGGATGAATTGAAACCATTTTTTGTCTTAGTCTGCCAGAAACAATAGAAGATTCACGAAGGAATAGTAAGGAGTAGTTTCCCTGTAAGTGGGACGAGCGACGTCGAAGAATTCGTTAATGCTTGCCACGAATGAAAACTTGTATGCAAGATCGTGCACATGCGGACTGGCGGTTGCCATGCCAACGATGTCAACACGCGTTGGAAGTTTTGAACTTGGGTATTGAACGAACATAAACAAACGAACATAACCTACATATGCATCAATATATCAAAATATAACACAGGGGAGTGAGTATAATACGTGACTGCGAAAACAGCTCTGCGTATGTGCAGGATCTTGCACACAAGTTTTCATTTGTGGCAAGCATTAAGGAATTCTTAGACTTCGCTCGTCCCATCTCTGCTCACCAAACACATGGGGTGATACGATTGTACAATAAGATGGGTACAGCGTCGATCACCGACGAGCATGAGGTTTGCTACGCGAGCGCGGCAAATCATGCGAGTTGGTAATCGACGTATCCCGCTCGTTGCAAAGGATGCTTTCCCCAATCACCGCGCCGGAACGAGCGAGCACGTTCATTCAAAAGAATCTTCAGTTGCGATGCACAGTTTCAGGAAGAAGGGGTAGATTAGGGATGTGCACGGCATTACTTAGTTCTCTAGAGGACTAAATGCCACATAACTTCGCTGTGATCTCAGCAATCGAGCAAAGACCAACTGAGATTCTTTTGAACAAACGTGTGAGTCGCAAGTTTCGGCGCGGGTATTGGGAAAATGAAATAAATAGCTTTAAGCATTGTAAGAATTATTTTTGAAGTGACAAAAATGAAAACTTTTAAAATACAATCACAAGTTCAAAAACTGTCAATCATTGTTTGAATCAGTTTTCCGTTTCTACGCGGAAGATTTTTTCATTTTACATATCTTGAGTAGTTTAAACGTCCTGGATCGTAATTTATATGTTTTTTTATCTAAAAAAAATTTTCGGAATCATTTTCACAAAAAAAAAACAACATTTTTTACTCAAACTGGTGATCTTGCGTACCGATGTAGGTACAATCATGATGATAATAATAATTCCATGGAAACTAATTAAAAATTTATCGTATTTTTTGATAAATTCATGCCTTATGATTAAATTCAAATCGACTTTCCATACCATATAAATATTCCACGTTCTTCATTAATTTCATCATTCTTCAGCTTACTGGTTCAAAAAATAATTGAATTGTAATACACATTCTGACGAAATGATTTTTTATAATCTTATTGTTTGTTTTTCCGTTAGCATGCCATAAGGGCCTAACTACGAATTTGCGCTTATGACCATGTGTGCATGCGCAGTCACAATAAGATGAACAGCTGATGACGGCTGGCAAGTTTTGGCGCAAAAAATAAAGTCTCACTTTGTTTTAAAAAATTGAAAATTGGATTTTTCAGCGCCTTCCAAAGCTTTTTTTATCATTTCCAAACGTGCGCCTCGAGCGAAGAAATAATTTCCTTTCATTTTTTAGGAGGTGGTAATGAAAAATAATAATTTCATATTGCACAGCGTGGAGTTTTGGACATTTTTTTTTTAAATGCTTGAAAAAAATGTTGAAAACAAATATTTGTTGAAAAAAATTTTTGGAAAAAAAACTATTATAAAAAAAATTTGTTGGAAAAAAAATTATTATAAAAAATGTTGGCGTTGATGCTTTTTGGCCCCGGGGGGGGGGGGGGGGGGTACGAAACCCAAAAAACAAAACTTTAATCATGAAAACATTTGTTTAAGTAAAATCTAAATTTATTTCAAGAAGATACCAACACCAGTGTTTAAAGTTACCTATGCCAGTGTGTAAAGTACCTCATCTTGGAAGTGCGCATGCGCAGCTTTTTGACCAGGGTCTAAAGTAAGTCATCTTCAAACTTCGCATGCGCGAAAATTGTTTCGCGCACAGTCTGCTCAAATAAGGTCCCATTGACAAGCATGAAAACGTCAACTTTTGAGGTGGGTATGCAAAAAGTTCTTTCATGTGATGAAAATATATTTTATTTTATTATTCATGTATTATTGGAATAATTTTTTAATTGTTCAGATTTGAAAATTCTCAAAATCGGTAATATTATAAACTGTCACGAATTTTATGATTCCGGAATTTTCCAATTTGGAAATTTCAAATTGTCAGCAATTTTATAATTTCGGGCATCTCCTGTTGCCAATATTTGTCGGACAATTTATTTTTGGAAATCTTTTGAAACCTTTTTAATTTTTCTTTAAAAATTAATTTTCCAAATAAACATTTTTGTAATTTTCTTAAGAATCTTAAAAAATTGGTTTATTGTCTTTGAAATTTTATTCCGTAATTTTAAAAATCTACATTTTGTCAACAATTATTTTTTGAAATTTTTTTCTAATTTTCTTCCTCATAGAGGCAGTAACATTGTAACATAGTGATATTTTTGAAAATTTTTCAATTCATTTAATTGAACGTTGCTCAATTCAAAAATGCCTGATACAATGTTCTAAGCAATTGTCCGGATGTGTGCGTGCGTGTGTCTGGATGTTTGTGTGTGTGTGTGTGGATGTGTGAATGTCACACTTTATGTGAACACGATAACTTGAAAACGGTGGAAGATAAATGGATGAAATTTGGAAGTCTTATTTTCACTACTTATATCTTGAAACTGACTTTTTTTAGCACTTCACAATATTTTAAAAATCGTGTATTCATAGTAAAACTTTTTTCATTATCATAATTCAAAGCTGATGCAGGAATATAAAAGATTCCTTGGTTAGAGACGATTACTGAAGAGTAAGGAAGCTATGGTACTGCATAATATTAAAAAAAACGGTTTTTTATAGTGCCACTTTTTTCACTAGCATAATTCAAAATTGATGGGAGAACAGAAAAGATTCCTTGATTCGAGGCAAATCAATTGACCTATGATATGAATACACTTTATCGAAGAGTAAGGAAGTTATGTTCATTTATAATATTTAAAACATCAGTTTCGAACAGAAAATTTTTTTTCATTGATATAATTTAAAGTTGATGCATGAATAGAAAAGACCTTTTGAATATAAATCAAATCAAATAATTCTGACAATTTTTGTAAAAAATCATAAATCTGGGAAAGGGATAGGATGCGACATAACTTTTCCCTTCCCTTTTCCAGCTCAGAAAATTATTATTTCAAATACAAAATTTCATTTGTCTGATTTGACATTATATTTTAGTTATACTATTGTACTTTATACTTTAGTTTGTCTAGTATTTGAAATATTACTAATGCTTTTTCCATGATCCAAATCCAATTTCAAATTTTCGCACGAATCTTACAACTTTTTTTCCATTACTTTGAAACCTTACAAAATCCCCAAAAACCTTCAAAATTTTCAATAGAAATCTTCAAAAATCTGAATTTTGTTGATTTTTTTTTAAAATCTTTGCAAATTTGAAAGTATGGAAAAATTTTTATTTAAAATTATCAATATCTTTTAAAATGATTCAACTTTTTTCTAAGAATTTTAAAAACTTCCAAAAACTTTTTTGAAAATTTTGGAAATCTTTTGAAATTTAAAAAAATTTTTTAAAATATTCATTTAAAATTGAATTTTCGAAATAAAAAATCATTTAAAACTTTTCGAGGAATCTGACAATTTAAAAAAAAATTATTTTCAAACATCTCAAAATCCTTAAAAAGCTTGTAAATTTTTGGGTTAGAATCTTCAAACATCTACATTTTGTTTCATATTTTTCAAATGTTTTTAAATTCTAAATCCTTTTTTAAATGTTTTTAATTCTTTTCAAATCTTCAAGACTCTTTTTCAACAATTTATTTAATCTTTTTCAATTTTCTTTAGAACTATTTTTTTTTTTAATTGAAGATCATTTTTAATTTTCCGTGAAGTCCCAGAAAAATGTCATTATTCTGTCAAGTACACGAATTCTTTCCTCTGAAATATAATTCTGCAAACTAAAACTCAATGGAAATGTGCATAGGTATCTTCATAATTTATTTTTATTTCTTTGAAACGTTTCAAAATTCCCAAAAAACTTTTTCTTTTTATGTTCAAAAATCAATTTATCTTTACCAGTGTCGCTACTAATAAGGTTTTTGACAACAATTTATGCGAGATCTCGTTACGACTTTTCAAGAAAAGGGAGTTTTTCATCGATTCAGAAACTCAGTAGCTACAGAGACAGTCATCACTTTTCTGTTAAATTTCAATTTTGATTTTTTGTTACCGTTTGAAGTTGAAAAACGTGCTCTTCGAGGGAAAAAAAAACATTCTTCAAACTTTTCAGGGTTCAGTTCAGCGCCAAAATGTATCCCAAAAGTACTTTCTCATTTTTGTTTCAACTTGAAAATTTGATTTTTGAGAACGTTTTTTCTCTCTCTTGTAAAATTGTGAAAATGAAGGTTACACCCATCTGTTATGCTACCTTTCATCTGTATAATTTTCTAAAATGTTTTACCCTTCAAGTCACTAAAAGATCGATCAGCATGAAAACTTTTCAAAAATGCGTTTTCTGGAACAACATATTGCAGCAATTATCAGTATATCAGTATGTTTGTATCTCTATTAAACCCTATTGATAGGAGCATTCAAGAACATAAGCTCCCTTTTCCAAATGTTCAATTGAACGAGCTTATCTGAGAGATGCTGGAGGCGGCGTTTGCTTCGAATAGCTTTAGTCGATTCGCGAAACGATCCTATCGAGATATCGAGTGTTCCAACTGGAGACAGGGGCTGCAAGGTTGCAATTTAATGCTGGCGCGGGAATATTTGGCCGGCTATGGTTGTGGGAGGAAAAGCGGGAGGGATGAGGAGGAGAAAGGGGGTGGGAATGAAAGGGGTTTTGCTGGCGGCGAAGGAGAAGGCAGTACCAGTGGTGTTTGGAGGTTAGACCGCAGTTACAATATCGCTTGATTAGAAATGTACATAGCGTATGTATTTATATGTGCGGGCCGCATATCCAGATGGTGGGTGGTTGGGTTGGGTCGATGCCTGGGCAACTCCATAGTTTAATGCACGAGCCGTGGAACTTGCAATAAGGAGGGTAAAAGGGAGTTGCAATGCTTTGCCTATACCTACACCTACAAGTCTGCACATAACACGATCGCACTACTTGCTGCATGGTTCTTGACCTTAGAGAGAAGACTACAATCTCTCTAGATACGCGTCCGAATAAGTACAAAATGGTTCCCACGAAGTCCAGGATACACTTTTTATAGTTCAGTCCAAGAGGGCGTGGATTACAAAAAATAGTAGAAGTAAGCAGCACGCGCCTGAATCCTCCTTATTATAAATTGCTCTTCCCCCTTCCTTTATCCCACTCTTAAACACTCCTCGACCTTTCCTTCCTCTCTCTCAATTTTTTGCAGCTTTGAATACTTTTTCCGCGAGTGCTGTATGTAAGGAAGCTTATCTATTGGAAAGTATTACCATAGATAAATTCTTTATCATTCTTGATCAAATTTAATTAGTAAGACGAATAATTAATTTCACCGACTGAATTGGTCTAGTACCTTTTTTTTGTATGTTGACGAAACATGTTCGGAAAAAAGTAATTAAATGCATGTGTCTCCTCTTAGTTACAAATTTCAGGGGGGGGGGGGGGGGGGAGGCGCAATAAGAATTACGGTTTGTAACAAGGGAATAGGAAGGGTGCGTCAGTGGATGTAACATTACGAAACCAGATAAGGTTCATTTACGTTTCCTGGTGATACATTTTTACAAAGTTTGCGAATTTTGCGAAAGATGGTCCCGTAACGATACAGTTGAATAATAACTCAATAAGTGTGAAGATCACTTTTATACTTCAGACTACACTCATTCCCCTATTCTTCTTGTTTTGAAAGAATTCTTCTTTTTTCCCCTGTTTTCAAGAAACTTCCCCTTTTTCACTTTAATAGGAACTGAATTATAATTGAACCTAATAGGGGAAAAAACCATGCTTGGTTCAGTGTTAACTTTTTGTTGTTGAAAAGTCTACTATTATATTTTTGTTAATGAATTCACCTGATTTGGATAAAAATTTTACTATTAGGCTAAAAATTTAATTTTCTGTTAAAAATTCAATTATTTTGTTAACTGCTTGGTTAAACATTGAACTGCTTTGTTGAATATTTATTTTTTCGATTGAAGATTCATTTCTTTGGTTAAAAATCAAGCTATGCCATTTTTAGAAAATTAATCCAATGTGCCAACGGCGATACCACGCTGAAAACACCAGTTCTCGTAAGTTCACTGAAGTTAAGCAGTGTTGGGCGCGGTTAGTACTTCAATGGGTGACCTTTCGGGAATACTGCGTGCTGTTGGCCCGTCGTGGGTGTGGTGAGCCCACACTAGTAGTACTAGTAATAAATAATCCACCTAGAAACACTACCTGAATCGGGTAGTGTCACGCCTACCCCGAAAGGGAAATGGCTTA
Organism: Andricus quercusramuli; assembly: GCA_932178445.1. NCBI lineage: Eukaryota > Metazoa > Arthropoda > Insecta > Hymenoptera > Cynipidae > Andricus > Andricus quercusramuli. The sequence goes on along the minus strand of CAKNXH010000169.1, from coordinate 278,756 downwards.
ATGGTAAAAAAAAATCTGCTTGGTTGAAAAATCAAAGCTTGGGTTGAATGTTGAATTATTCTGTAAATTCATCTCTTTGGTTAAAAGTTGAACTTTTTTTCATGAAAATTCCTTTTTTTTTGGTTGAGAATTAATTTTTGTAACTGAAAATGTAACTATTCCATTTTTCGTTGAAAATTGATATTTTTATTTGAAAATTTTTGTTGAAAACTAACTTTTTTGATGAAAATACATATTTTCCGTTGAAAAGTAAACTATTTAGTTAAAAATTAAATTGGTTTTATGAAAATTTTACTATGTGGTAGAAAATGACCTTTTTGGTTGAAAAGCCATATTTTCGGGTTGAAAATTCAACTATTTTAGATGATTCAACTTTTTTTTTAAATTCATGTATTTTGTTGAAAAACCTTCTTCATTCATGAAAAAATTATTTTTTCTGTTAAAAAATCTTCTTCTTTTGGTTTTAAATTGAATTATTTGGTTGAATATTGAACTTTTTTGTTCAACATTATTTTTTCTGAGATTCATAAAATTAGTTCAAAATTCATTTTGTTGTTGTTGAAAATTTAACTATTTTGTTGAAAATGAGCTTTTTTCGTTGAAAATTAAACTGCTTTGGTTGAGGATTCAGCTACTGTGTTGAAAATTCGTCTTTTTTGGTTGAACATTCATTATTTTAGGTGAAAAATCAACTATTTGGTTGCAAGTTAAGTTTTATTGCTAAAAATTTAACTATTTTGTTAAAAATCCAGCTGTTTGGTTGGAAATTCAACTATTTTGTTGAAAGTTTAATTATTTTGTTGAAAATTTAGCTATTTTGTTAAAGTCATCTTTTGGATCGAAAATTCAACTGTTTGGTTAAAAAATGATCCTTTTGGATTGCAAATTCTTCGTCTATGGTGAATAGGTAATTCTTCTAGGTTGGCAATTAACTTTTCTGTTGAAAAATGAACTGCCTTTGAAAAAATTCGTCTTTTTGGGTTGAAAATTCAACTATTTGGTCGAAAGTTCAACTATTTAGTTGGTAATACAACTGTTTGATTAGAAATAATGTAATTTTCAGTGGCTGGGGGGGGGGGGGGGGTGGAAACCACGGTCATCGACAAGGTGGTACGGGGGGATGGGGGCAAAAATAGCACAAATTGGGTAACTTAGTTTATGAACGGCCCCTTACTTGCTCTTATATTTAGATGCGAGCTAAACTGATACTAGGAATGGTCGAGTGAGTCTCAATTAAACGTTTCTCTCAGTGGGAGTTCTCTTCCCATCAAGGTACACTCGAGAATCGGAAGAGCCATAGTACCGCCAGACATGTGAGCCATAATACCTCCAGACATGTGGAGTATAAAGATGGCTCTATATTGGCGCTATGCGCTGACTCTAGACCGAGGTTTCCGGTTACGCCTAGATATTGCTGCTACAGCTTCATCCTCGAGGAATATTCAACCATTCTCTGCTGCCACCCTGCCACCCTTAGTCATTCTCCCTCCCTCCCTTCCTCTCTTTGACTCTCTCAAAGTTTCGAAAGCTTCGCTCGAGAGCTAAACAGTCCGCTGCACGATTCTGTAATTGTGTACTGTTCTCTTCGAGAAGATGGCGATAACCACCCAGTTTCCAATATCGGGAGTACTCCTCATTCCACAATTGATGGGAAAGTTCGAATCATGCTTTTGGAAGTCTTGTTTTCAGAGCAGTTTCATTTCTAATTAAAAATGCAAGAAAGGAAAACTGTATTAAGGAAATGATTATACTTATAATTAGGAACGATGTTGGAGAGAAACTTGTTACAGACAAAGAAGTTATTAAGCATAGATGAAAGTCTCACTTCTTTATAGCCTAATTTTTTAACATCTTGAATTAAGCCGATTGATTTATATAAGGTGATTTTTCATATAAACCTGAACGAGAGTTAGATTTAAAACAGGGACAGCGAGGAAAAAACATAGATAAAATATAGAAAAGGAGCGGCTGAGGCCGGAAAGTTTGGGTTCGATAAAGGGATTCATTAATAAGAAGAGGGATAGTGCAGATAGAGGAAACAGTGACGATAAGGTAGAAATAGGATCCAGCTTTAAAAATCTGGAAATGTTTGGAACACTACCGGAAAGACATAAGAAGTGAACGAACGAGAAAGATACGGGGTAAAAATAAGAAAAAGTTGAAAATAGAGGGCCTAAAGATGACTTGATTAGAAAAGCAGGAAGAGCCTAGAAAGAAGATAGCAGAGTAGGAAAGTAGGATACAGAAAATAGAAAGCAAAAACCAGGAGTTTTGAGGAGAGGAGAGTGTGAGTAGGGATAAGGAAAAGTTAAGAAAAATAGAAAGAATAATACAAAGGAAAGAAAGCGATTAAAGAAAAAGAAACATAGTATTAAAGGGTCTATGATTAGATGAGAAGATAAACAATTTTGGTTTTGCGTTTGTTTCTTGATGAGGAGGTATAAATGACCTTAAAAAATGTTGGATCCTCGTAGCTTAAAATAGACGGAGAAAGAATAAGGAAAAGTGTGTGAGGTAGTCCAGGTGAATTTTCTTTCACTAATTTTGTTTGTTTGTAAATATTATCAGTTTCTAATGAGCGGAAAATGCTGATGGTTATAAAGAAACATTAGGCCCTAGAGTTATCTTCCGTTCTAAAAAGCTGGGTTCTTATGAAACTCTAAAAATGTTTAATTTGAGTTATAAAGGTGAAGGAAGTCCTGTTGAACAAGTGTTTTAAAATAGCTGTTTCTAGTTATCCCAAAAAATTCGGGACGTTTGTGTTTTTGTGTGTAAGGAAGCTTATATCTTGGAAAGTAGTAGCAAGGATAAATTCTTCATCATTCTTCATCAAATTTAATTAGTGAGATAAATAATTAATTTCACTGACTGAATTGGTCTAGTATCTTTTTTTTCTATATTGAGGGAACATGTTCAAAAAAAGTAAGTAAATGAATGTAGTAGTAGAATGTAGTGGAATGAAGTAGTTTTTTACCCTCCTCTTTAGTGACTTCCTTCAAAATATAATGTTGACAATTGGAAGAATTACTTAAACAAAAATAATGGTCGTAAATAAATACACCTTAGATTTCAACGATACTACTTTATTAATACATTTAAAGATGCAGTGAGTTAATGTCCAGTCCCCATATTCTTCGGTATTCAATATGTTTTTTTTATCGCCATTGGCTTTATCAGCATCCGGCAAAGGTCCAGGCTAATTTAGTGTGCAATATGCAGTACGATACCGCCAGGGAATTTGTCACAATTCGAAGTTCCACAACAGGGGAGACCTTTTCCTTGAGTGCACTATGCACGCAAAATGTTCACAATTCAAGGAAAAAATCTGAACTAATAATTTATTCATATATTTACCGTAAAATAGGGGTTCGTGTCTTGTTACTTAACGATTTTTACATTCTCATCCTATAATTTTAAAGTATTTTATTTTTGTTACCCCCCCCCCCCCCCCAGTTGTTGTCAAATGTCCATGTTTTGAGACTCCTTGAACCCAAAAAAACGGTTTTTACAAAATTTCTGTCTGTCTATTAGTCTGTAGATTTTCAGTTTGCTAGAAAGATAACTTCCGAAAAAATTAACAGATTGGATTGGACTTGAGTATACTCTTCGAGTGTCCTAAAATGAAGGTCAAGTTCCTTAGCCAGCTATTTTAGATAAAAATTCAAAAATTGAGAAAATTTTGAAAATTTTTGAGACGATATGAAAAGAAGTCAGAAGGAGAAAAATGTTGCTTTTTGAACACCCTACAATATTTTCATAACAACTTTTTGAATTGTTTGAAAAATCAAAAATTCAAATTTTGATCGCACAAAAGAATAATGAAAAATCAGACATTCCATTTTGCTGTCGAACCATGCAAGATACGACAAAGAATGAATGCCCCAAAATTGTGCACTTAAGAAAGATCTACAAATTTGCTATTATTCACTTTTTGAAATGACGCGTAGTTTTTGTTTAATTCGCAAAAACAGCATTGAAAATAGAAAAATTGAATTTCTAGACGAATAAAACAAGCTACAAAAAAATTAAGAGATAAAATTTGTTCATCGAAGAAAGAGTTACAATTTTCTCATTAATTATGTTTTGATAGGATGCATAGTTTTTGCTTTATTCGTGAAAATAACATTGACAGTAAAAAGTCACATTTTTGGAAAAAAGATGTAAGGTGCGAAAACAGATGAATGAATAAAAATTATGCATTTATAAAAGATTTACGAATTTGTAATTAATTTTTGTTATAAGAATACACTCAAAATGAAAAAAATAACTTTATTGAAAAACGGCACAAGCTAAAATAACATTTTGACTACAAAAATTTGTCGCCTAAATTATATTATTATTCTTCATTTGAAATCAAATACAAATTTAGTAATGTGTATATGAAGAACATATAATCCGAGCGTGGAACGCAATGTTCAAATGATTTTCAAATCAAATATCGAGCGCGAAGCACGAGTGTCTTGAGGAACCTTAAGTAAATAAAGTTCCTTTCCAGTCCAAAATAAAAATAAATTTAACAATCACTTCATATGTGGAGGTTTTGATAATTTTACAATATTTGCAAATAAACATTTTCTTTTCATCGAAGTCGAACACGAAGTTGAAAAATCTAGAGGAACCGAGCGTAAAGCGCGATGTAAATACGTCCGAGCTCGTAGCGCGAGGTGAATACATTATCGAGCGCGAAGCGCGAGATCCAAAAGCTGCGCACCCTAGGCGCGCTCAAATTTGCGAGCGAAGCGAGCTGCGCGTCAACCGCGCGATGAGAATGTTCCCGCGAAGCGGGCAGATTTTTTACAATAAAATGCACGTAGGAAATCAAGTTAGGTGTTGCTGCTTAAAAAATATTATTTATTTCCTAACCCATTTCCTGCTATAAAGCACAAACGTACATTTAATTCATATATAAATATTTAATTCCGTTGAAGTGGTAACGACTTTACCCCATATGGCAGTGTTGTATAAATGATTATATAACTTATTCTAGTATCCATAAAAATGCATATATCATCACCAACGACGCTCACAGCTAGAAGTGCCATACAAAGAATCAGCAGCAGCTCCAACAATTTGTACCTTAAAGTAAATCTACGTTTTACGTTGGATAATGTTAATAACCTATTATGAAACTTTTAAAAAATGGTTGTAAAGAAAATATTGTATTGACTACAAAGATAATAAAGATTTTCAAAAGAAAGCCTCATTTATTTCATTTAATAAAAATATTTTTCAGATTAAAAAAATGTTGTCAGGTAGTTTATTAATTAATACATTTTTTAATAGATCAATCAATTTTTAATTGGTCGATTGATTCATTGATTAATACAATGTTTCAACATTTACTAGTTCTGAGAATTGCTGCCGTGGTGGATTTGGACTGAGAGTGGTGCGCCTTGGCGGCGAGAAGAAAACACCAGCAGCGTAGCCGAAAGGCGCAGTGCGCAAGTACTCACTTTCGTATATTGCGCAATATTATTTATTCCAATTGGAAACAGTTCAGACGGCCCTGACTGTTTACGTTCGGGCGGACTCGATTTAGCTTGAAGGCTACTGCGAGCAATGCCCGAAACCGCAATCAAATCCAGCCACTAGTGTACCTACAATGTCGACCTCGAAGAAAAACGACGTCGTTTGTAGATAAATAAACCGGATGCTCCGGGAGAAGCATACCTGACATGGGTCTAAAAATTCAATCAATTTCTTAATTATAAAATAGTGTGCTAGAGATTGACGAAATTTCGGTACGAATAGTTCTGCCAAGGATTATTCATACTGTAATTTTAGTACAAAGCGATATTTGTACTTTGGAGCATTTCATACCGAAGTTTTTATTTCTCAGAACAAATCTTTGTCGACTTGCTTAATTGAAGGATTGACTGAAATTAAGAAAATCATATCTTTCATTATCTACTGTAAGGAATTCTCCTTTACAGTATAATCGATTATAATTATCTAAATCAACTTTTTGGAGCGAGATCCCAAGTTGTTTCACCTTCCTTTTCTTCGACCGTTGATATAATTTCAAAATTTGAAAGAAAAAAAAATTTATCAACGGTCGAAGAAAAGGAAGGTGGAACAACTTGGGATCTCGCTCCAAAAAGTTGATTTAGATAATTATATCTGTCAAGGTCAGTAACGTTTTGGAAAGATGGGTTACTTAGCGTATATTGCAAACAAGTACGGTCAAAACATTAGATTGGAACTGGGAAACTGGATAAACGTCCAAAGAAGACTAGTCCATCTTAAGGAGCAACGTACCTTTTTAATAAGATGCAGAAAAGAAACCTTAATTCCAGTACATATTCAAAATCACACTAATAAATTTCAATTACATAATTTACACTATAAAGTTTTACCTAAATTTCAAAAGACTAAATTGATCTTTCAAAATAAATGCTTAAATTGTGAAGTGAATAACACGATTGAAAATATTCAGGATTTAGCTCATCATGCTAACTACATAAAGTACCGCTTATTGAGATATGTTAAAGAAGATTCAATTCACGCTTTTTTCAATTCACAAGAACAGGGTTTATATAACTTAAAGTATGCCAAAAGATTAGAATGTATAAGGAAGTTTAATTTATTGAAAAGCAGGGAGTTAGAGTTAAATCAGAAGAATAAGGATTTTAGATTAAAAAAATGTTTCAAAAATGTGTCCAATGTCGAAATCCCAGATAAGATAGCTGAAACCTTGGCTCTGGGAGGTAATTTTGGTGTTCCTTTTAATGCTAATAAAATTCCCGTTAACAATATTGTTGCAAACATTGAAAATTGTATCAAAAATCTTAAACAAGATGATCAAAAACTCAAAATTCGAAAAGCTGTAACGGAACTTGTTTCCAATCATTGTAGAAACAATAAATTTAAAAATAGAAACCAAACCTTTGAAACTATTAAAAGTTACCAAAAAGAGCATAAAGAATTATTATTTCTGAAAGCCGATAAAGGCAATATCACGGTTGCAACAAATAGATTTGATTATAACCAAACTGTCGAGAATATTTTTAAAAACAACAATTTATACAAAAATGTTAAGACTAGCTTAGTGCCCACAGTTGAAAACAAATGCAACGATATTGTTTCTAGATGGGAAAAAAGAGATACATTAACGAACAAACGGCCTATAGATTAAAAACACATAGCAGTATTGTTGCCAAAGCTTATGCTTTACCTAAAGTGCATAAACCAGGTTTAAATTGGAGACTTATTGTTTCAACTGTTGGTTCTCCTACGTATAATTTAGCTAAGTACTTATCAAGCATTTTAAAACCGATTTCGGGAAAAACTAATGCATTTGTAAAAAATAGTTGGGAATTTAAAGATAATTTAAAAAATGTTCCTGTACCAAAAACACATTCGTTAGTTTCTCTTGATGTTGTTTCTATGTTTGATAATATTCCGTTAGATTTGGCTTTAGATTGCATTGAAGAAAAATTAAATTTATATCGTAACCTAACTAAAATATCAAAAAACGAGATTTTAATAGCAGCTAGAACTGTTTTTAATAATACAGTATTTTCTTTTAACAATAAATTCTATAAACAAGTATCAGGTTGTCCGATGGGGTCTCCTTTGTCTCCCATTGTTTCAAATTTAGTATTAGAAGATATAGAAAGGAGAGCATTAGAAAAATTAAATTTTACACCACTTTTATATAAACGTTATGTGGATGATATATTCTTGATTATACCAACCAATAAAATTGTAGACGTAGTAAACATTTTTAACAGCATTGATGATTCGATCCAGTTTACTTACGAAATTGAAAATGATAATTCTTTGAATTATTTAGATTTGTTGATTACTAAAACAACTGAAGGTGATTTGATAACCAATTGGTACAAAAAGCCGTCATGGTCTGGACGGTATTTAAATTATAATTCTCACCATCCGTTCAGTCAAAAAATTGGTTTAATTAAAGGTTTGGTAGATAGGTGTATGAAATTAAGTAATATAAAATTTAGAAAAGAAAATTTAGATAATTTGAAAGTCACTTTATTGCAGAATAATTATCCACTTCCGTTGATAGAAAGTGTTATAAAAGAAAGAATCCATGAAATTTATAATAGTATACAAAAAAATAATAAGCATAAAAAATGGTTGGAAAAATACAAAAAAACAGATTTAAAGGTTACCTTACCTTATGTTCAAGGTCTTTCTGAAAGACTAAGATGTTCTTTAAAAAAATTTAATATTAACGTTTATTTTAAAAATGACCATACCCTGGACAATTTTCTTTTGAGAAAAAAAGATCCTGAAAAGATTGAAAATTCATCTGGTGTCATTTACTTAATTAAATGCACTGGTTGCAATAAAGTCAACATCGGGGAAACTGGCAGAAGATTAAAAACGAGAGTTGCGGAACATAAAAGAGATTGTGAAATCGGAAATTTAAACACAGGTTTGTCTCAACATTCATGGAATTTTGACCATTTTTTTGATTTTAATTTTGAAAACATTAGAATTCTAGCAAGAGAACAGAACACTTACAAACGACGAATTATTGAATCTATTTTTATTAAAAAATTTAATAAAATTTCAATCAATCTTCAAACTGAAGTATCGAATATTAACCAGATGTATCAATGTATTATTCATTAAACTCAATATTAAAATAAAAATTTACTCCACAATTTAAATCCAAGAGTTATGGCGCGCTTTTCTTATCTGTGGTTCAATGAAAATTTGACCTGTATATCATCGTCCATTTAGTATTAGCTATAGCATAAATGTCAAATGTCTGGTTTGTCATCGTCCTAATTTCATCTGCTTTAAAATGTAATTTAATGAGTTTGGAGCCGCTCAAAATAATATTTTTGTGAGGCTCATAATTTCTTTTATCGTAACTATTTCGACATGAGATTTAAATATTTACCGTAGGGAACCTTTTTTAGTCATAAAATGATTGACTTTAAATATGTATCTATTTTTTGACACGACGCAATTTTTTAACGACAGGTAACAACCAAAAATTTTATGTTAGACAGTAGGTTTTTATATTTTAGTTCCTTTTTAACTTATCATACAACAAGATTTATTTTTAGAAATGACACAATTTTTCCTGATGAAGGCCCGCAGTGAGAGCCGAAACGTTGAAGAGAATAAAACGATTTCTTAACAACAACAATTGTTTATTTTTAAATGTTTATTTATTTATTGGACCGTAAGACCGGAAAAAAGAGAAGTTTTTGAACTTTCAAATTTTGAAATAATCGATTATTATTTTAATTATTGAAGTGAAACTTCTTTTAGGACGAGAATGAATTGGAAAAAACGACCGAACGTACGAACGGAAATCTCTGTCTCTCTCTAACAAGTATACTTTCTATATCTTCTCTCTGTAATCGCATCTCCCTGTTGTGTGGCGACTCGCAGTTGCTCTAAAGAGTCTAATAAAAGACTGATCTTCGATATCCCCACTATTTCCGCGATGAGCAAAGCATGCATATACTCTCTCTACTACTCCACCACTATGCAAGCTCCTTTGCACTCATGCGCGTCCTCAATGCATTAGTGTACTCAGTATGACGCCAATCGTGCGTAAAATTTCACTTTTGTTCTAGCCCCACTGTGACACACATTTTTTTAGAGCACGCACCTTTATGATTTTTTAATTTTCTTCTGAAAAGAATCTCGTTAGTTTGACACAGAAACTTGAACGAATATGGCACAATGTATGTTTCGCTTTATGTAATGTAAAAATAATAAAAAGAGTACTAAAAACCTTTTTTGATAATGCCGGAAGAGATTAGGGAACAGTTTTTGCTACGTGTACATTTTTTTAGAGATGCACAGTTTTATTGTATACTATAATTCTTTTATAGTATACTGTATACTAAACTTATCAAACTCACTATATAAGAAGTGATTTGGTTGAGAAATCGTTTTCTTTTGTGGATATTTTTTTGCGAAATAAAAACTGAAAAATTATTTTCTTACCTCTTATAGCAATTGATCATTTGATTGAGACTCTTTTAATTTATTTTATAGATGTATATTTTCATCGATGTCAAGTAGTTATCTTCAGCGAAAGAAGGGGGGGGGGATAGTAAATAATGTGTAGTTCCAAATTTTTATTTCAGGCTCTGCAATAAACTTCGTGTTGTAATTCAAAATACAATTTTCACATGTTTTTTACATACCCACTCCACCTACCTGCTACTTATACCATCCTTTGTTTTAACCTCTAATAATCATTATTTCTATCGATTAATATTTTTAGAACATTAACAAAAGAGTAGGAATATTTCATTCCATTAAAAGCGAGGAAAAAAGGAAAAGAATACGATTAAATACGATTAAAAAAATGATTCTTGTTCAGGTTCATTCACTATTGGTTTATAACTAAAGGATTGCAGTACAGAAGCAAAATATTTTTGACAGAACTATATTTATTGCATACAAAAATCTTAAAATATCAAATACACATCGTGGTGGAAGAATATTTTCAAAATATCATTTTTTGACACAATAATAAAAAAATTTTGAAAAATATGAGTTACAATTTAGTTACAATTTTAACGTAGTAACTTTTTTCAAACAAACTTTTTTGGACCTAATTCAACGTCACTTCAAATCGGTAGAGGGCATTTGTTTGATCTTTGAATAGTGATTTTGAGCGTATAGCATGTTTTGCCGCTTTCTTGAAAAGTTCCCATTTTGTTAGTTATCTACTTTTGTACTGCCACCCTTCAACTAAAAAGTCACAGAAAAGCTGAACATTTTAGAAAAAACTGCAGCTGTATAGATTAATAAAGGTATTACTATAACGGAAGATAGTGCAGGCCCGCAGCGACCAAAATACCTAAAAATGTGGAATGAGTGCAAGTTTTCATTCATGGAAATTGCCTCGGGATTCCCAAAACTATTGTTTCGGAAATTTTACTCTGATTTGTGGAAAAGTGGTTACTAGTTCCTCCAGCACGACAACGCACATGCCCATTCATTGCAGCTTATTCAGTAATTTCTGGCGAAAGACTGCCCTGTGATTTCTGCTTGTTTTTAAAATTGAAGAATCTCTAAAAGGAAAATGATTTTAATGATTTCAAGACGTAGAGGAAATAAAACAAAATGAGATGAAGCTGCTGTTATCCATTCCAAATTTTGACTTTAAGGAGTGCTTCCGAAAGTGGGAGGGACACTGGAAGAAGGTTGAGGCGTCCAGAGGGGAGTACTTTGAAGAGGATATAATCGTCATTGACCAGAATTAACTCTTACTCCTGGCACACCACAAGGTCAGATACGTTCCGGACAGACCTTGTGCACCTAGCATTGACGACTTTAAATAACATGTAGAAAAACTTTTTTCTTTGTATGGAAAATATTTGTTAAACTTCATGGTGCTTGTGGGACCTCTAAATATCCTTTTTTTAACCATATTAATTTTAGTGTGGATTCCAACAAATGGGGGAAGGGGTCAACGAAAAAAATTTGAACCACCCTATTGTACAATCAACCATCGATAACTCGAGATACCTCTTTACACAGTTATCATAGTAAAATGTGGTGGTATCATGAAGAAAGGTAGATGGTTCCGGACCAGCACCCTTTTCGACAATAGACAATGCCGACCTCGAAGACAAACGACGTCGTTCCTAGAGAAATAAACCGGACGCACCGGGAGAAGCATACCTGGCAGTTAATTAGCTGAATAATGCAATGCTAACCTAGTCAAAATTGCATGCTTCTGGACCACCTACGTAGTTTTGTTCAGGTAAACTTACTGAAGCGAGAGAGTAAGGAAAAGGAGAGACAGGGTGTTTGTGATGGTGAGAGAGGCGGGTACACAGAGTTTCACTTGGAAGTACGAATATCCCAAGGTGTATAATGTTATACACGTATATCGTATAAGTAAAATATACATAGATATTGTGTGTGTAACCTAAATTTACACATGAACGAGTCTCTACAAGTGTAACGGCTGAAAGTGTGGTTTCAGTTGGGGAAGCTACGAAGAGCATCTTTCAACATGAATATTTCAGAAAGTTGTCTCTAATTTGTATATGTGTAAGTTTGTCTGGTGATTTTTCTTAAAACTTGTTGGTTCCTATTAAATAATATAATAATCAATAAGTACCTTTCAGTTATATTATTTATGTCCCAATAAAGAACTGTCGAAATAAGAATAGGAAGTACCAACAATGTTCTGAATTGTCTTGTTTTAGCAGGATTTGAAAAAATAGGACTATTGTAGCACTTTTCTTCCAAAAAAGTTCTTCATGAGAAGGACGTATTTTAAACCTTTTGAGTACTTCAGTCCTATTTGAATAAAAATTCGATATTACTTTTCTAGTACTTTTGTTCTAAAAAAGGCTTGGTGAAACAAGACCTATTTCATCATTGTTTGGTATTTTAGTCATTAAATTCAAGATAATGAAACAAAAGTTTTTTAGTGCCTTTTCTCCCTGTTTTCGGTAAAGTCTAATAAATTTTATGGGGGCCTATATCGGATTTTTGGCTTCAATATTATTAATTCCCAAAGATTTCTGGGTTTGATATCGAGTCCCTATCAAAGGATTTTAAACTTCGTGTTTGCATCTATATAAGAATCTGCGTTGGTTTTCTTTCTTTTCATATACAAAGTGAAATATTTCCACTTCTTCATAATAGAGACAGCATATTTGCCATAATCCTCTTCTATTCATCTGTAATTTTCTCTTTCGATCATAGATGATGTTCAAATTTTCAGACTAGCGGATAGATAAATGTGTGTTTTCAGTATATAAGATAATCCATGCTTACATCTGATGAAAAGAAAAAATTAACGCACATTCTTATACAGATGTGAACATGAAGTTTAAAATGCCTATTATGTCTGAATGATCAGGACTTGATATCAATTCGAAACATGTTGACTATTAATAAAATTTAACATAAAGGATCCAGATAAAATTTATTATTATTAGTTTGCTTCCTTTCCTTTTCAATACACGACTGGTTATTCAGAAAATCTACATTTGGTGAACTTGAAATCCAAGTTAGAGACAGTACACTCTAATCCTCTTTTCTACGCTATATCCTTCTCTATTCCTCTCTTAGTGCCTGTGTTTAATCGTAAGTAATTATATTAATTGCATCCTGCAACCCTGGACCTGTTAGCCGAGGTATTGGCTCGTCCTGCGTTTATTCTCGATTTGCGAGTACAAGTGTCAGAGGGAAGTATGTGCACAATTTAGTGGTAACGAGTTAGCACCTGCAAGAGATGTTAATTTGTGCAAATGGCATTAAATTGCTTTGCAGCATTTTGAAAGTAAAAGACGATTATATAGTAAACGAGAAAAGAATTTCCGAAGTGGGAATCGGCTTTTTTGTCATATGTTAGTATAGTTTACCTCTGTCCATTAAGTAGTCTGTGACATCGAAAAATTGGAAAAAAACTAAGATGGCGGCTGCTTAGATTAAAAAAAAGATTAATTTCTATTTGTTTACAAGAAAAGCTTTTCAAACTGGATAACGTGACTGAATTTATTTGCAGAAACTATTCAGTAGTAGTATAGATATATGTACTCATTTTTCCGAAAAATTGATATATTGTGTTCACACTGGTCAGTAATAGATTTTTTTTAACCAAATTTTCTTAATCAGGCCTAAGTTTCACAATAAAAGTGAAGATATTCGTGGATTGAGCAACTTTATTTTAAACCGCTATTACGTATTTTTTTCCAATTCGACTCTCAAGCACTTCTGTACAATTTCTGAAAATAAATTTTCTTCTCTTGCCAAACTTGACAGGCTTCTGTTGAAAAATGGAGGAATTAAATATTTTTTCAAATCCGACTAGCCGCAATCTTGGATTATTTTAAATTTCAGGTGTTACTGCCTATTTCATAGTTTATGCAAATCAATTTGCTCATCTTTTCACGTTTAGAGGGGCTTTGCTTGAAAAAGGGAAGAATTAATCATTTTTAGTAATCCAAATAGCCACCACCTTTGATTTCTTCAAAATTTCGGATATCACTGATTATTGTATAATTTCTACAAATAACATTGTTTCATCTATTCAAGTTTAAGAGGCTTTTCTTGAAAAATTGGAAAATTGATAGTTCTAAACAGCCGCCATTTTAGATTTTTCCAAAAAATTTTATTTTGAATGTCAGTACTTGCTTTGTAGGTATCAAACAGATGTTTTCACATAATTTGTATCGAAACAGTATTCTAACCCCCGATTAGATTAGGCGGTAGTGCTCTAAGTTTGTAACCGGAAAGTTAGGGCTCGATTCCTTCTGTTGAAATTTATTTCCAATTCATTTTTTCATGCAATGTTTTTTTCTTAATTGCAATCCAGATGAAAAAGTTATATAGAGTTATATAATGGACAAGACGATGATATTTGTCATTTGTTTGATGAATTTTTCTTTATGAAACAAATGAAAAATTTCAGTGAATTGTCCACTATATATAACTTTTTCACCTGGGAATTGACTATTAAATTGATTTGAATCAAGCCGAAGTATTAATTTTCAACCATTTTTTTTTTTTTTGAAAAAAATAATTTTTTTAACTCTTTACAACTTTTACTTCAAGTCAATAAGTTTGCATGGCAAATTCTTAATTCATTCAATTGAACGTTTATGTTTTGGTTGTTATTATTTTTACATTAGGTAAAAATAAAATGTATATAAATAGTATAAGAAGAATAAAATAAAATGATATTAAAGTAGAATATACATAAAAGACATTCTATATTATTATGATATTCATATTTTGAAATTAAAGTAATAAGTTCTATTTTGAACAAAAAATTACGAGCATGGCTGATAAGTGCATCATATCACCAAATATACGAACACATCCAAACAAAATTCTGAAGGGTGTAGGTTCCTCTCATTAATTCTTATTTTATTCTTAATTTGGTAACATTGCATTCAAAGACCTTCGATTTTGTTTAAACTTACATACTTCATGTATTTGTGGATGCTTAACACAAATCTGCAGGAATCTCTCGGAATCATTTGAAATTCTAATGCACTCCGATACGCATCAGTCTATTTCCAAAATCATATCAGAAAATCGACATTTTTGAGAGTAGAAAACTCGATATCTCGAAAGCGGTAACAGAGCGACACTTTTTTCGGCCAGATTCGTTTTTAGTATGAAAAATACATGAAATATGTGAGTTTAAAGAAAATCAAAGAGAATCGACCATTTGTGCAGTTTTATCCTTAATTCTTATATGTGACGTGCGCCGAAGAAAGGGGGCTTACTCTGGAAAGCGAGATTTTTCAGGACGAGCGGTCGAAGTCGACCCGATAGACGCGACTTTTAGGAGAGAGGGAAGACCACGAAATCTTCCCACTCCGCTTGCCACTACATTCTCAGGCATGTAGCGGCGCTGCTCACGAATGGAGTATAGATGAGACGTGGAGATGTAGTGGTGAGTGGTGGGAGGTGTTTCACGGGATCTCGAGCTCTCGAGCGAAAGCACGATTTCTCGGGTACCTATCAACTCAATTATTAGCAATAATAACGCTCGGAAATTTTTTTCGATGGTTTCATTAAAAAGAGCAACTCAAAAACTATCTAAAGGTGTAAAAACCTCGATTTCGATTTTTCCAGAGTAAGCCCCCTTTCTTCGGCGCACGTCACATATACTCATTATAGAGAAACAATTCTTGTAAACGCAAATTTCGAATATCTCTTGCGAGTGATTTCTTGTTTCCTACCACCAGGCGACGCCCGTTGTTTCCTCATGATTACTTCATTTCCGAGTTCACTAATTCAGGTGCTTTCCAGATTTGGGGAGGTTGGAGAATCGATGCTGTAGAATTACCAACCAGACATGCACAGGAAAAGACCCTTTAGTGTCAGAGGCCTTTTCATCTCTATATTTCAGAGACTGGTTCCAAGATATCGCGGAAATGAATAGGATTGGCCTCGGGGCAAAATCGAACAATGATAATTACCTATTAACTGCATTGTGCTCTTTGTTTCGTGATAAAGGATTCATTAGACGAACAATGGCTTAGAAGCCTATACATTTATTTCGACCAGTTTATTTAAATAAGCAACATAATTATAAGTAATAATCTACAATTCATTCATTCTGTGCACATTAAATCCCATGTTTCCGCTCACATTTTAGGCGTTTTTTTTTTGTCTCAAGACTTTTTCTATCATGTCAATGTGACAGTCAGTGAGAGTTTTAAGCAAATATACGACAGTTTGAGATATTATAAAATTGTCTTCAACATGGAGATCTTCCCTTTGATTTTCAAGTTAATGATTTTGAACCTTAGATTAAAATTATTATATTTTGCAAAACACGATGCAAATTTTGAAAATTATCTCTTTTAACGACTTAGTTTCAAGATCCAAATTTAAGAATGATTCAATTTTTAAACGAAGTTTGGAATTATTTATTTTTAAGACTTCGAGTTCAAATTGAATTTTTTCTAAGTCTCTAATTGAAAAGCATATAGTTTCCAACGTTCTTAGAATCATTCAACTTTTGAGGTTCGGAGTATTTGAATTTCTTCGATTGTAAACGGTGAAAATGACACTGTCTTTTTTCGGGCAGAAATAATATTTTTTAGTAAAAAGATCTATCCAATCACTTAGAATGTCACTTGATATCTTGTAATATGATATTAACTTATCAATCATATTTATCAGCTTTGAAATTTATGTAATTCAAATTCAAATTGATGGGCTGCAGGACATAAATATATAACCAACAAAATCAGAATTTTTAGGAGAGCGAAATAACATTCTGTAAAATTGAAATCAGCATTTTAAGTTAAAAGAAAAGTTTTCTCTCGAGCAGAAGTGTTTCTGAATTAAGAGAAAAAAAGTATAATCAAACAAAAATTATACGGTTTCGAGAAATAGAATGTGGAAGTTTACAATCTCAAAGTGACAGGAACCTAAAATTGGAACAGGCTCGATTGCGGATCACGATACAAATTTGAATTTTCAGTTTAAACAGAGAATAAAATCTTACGAGATATTGAGTTGCTCAACTGGGAAAAAATGAGTTTGATTAGAAAAAGTTAACCAATTCCATGTAAATCATTCGAGAATTTGGAGGTTTAAATTTCATGGTTTTTGAAAATCGTCTTTGAATAGCGATTAAAAATCTATTTTCCGAGTAAAAAAAATGGAAACTCACTCTTGAGATATGGGAGGTTGAATGAGAAATAAAAAAGTTTTCATGCAAAAAAATTATTCTGTTCCGGCAAAATAAAGATTTAGTGTGACGGTATTCCACTGTTACAGACGATTGTTTTGCTGCGAGGTCTATAGAAAGAAGAAAGGTATATGTTTCTTTATAAATAAATCATAATAATTTTAGAAATATCTTTTCTGATCGCAAGGCCAAGAGAGAAGTGAAATAAAAACCTTATAGAATTTGCTTTTTGTAGAAAATGAATATTTTAGATTTGAGGTTGGACTTTGATTGGTACTTTGGTGCTGAAAAAGTAGCAAATCATGGGCTTTTTATTCGAAAAAAGTGTTTTTATATTTTACTGTTTTTGAAAACTGCTAGGAAGATGAAAACATGGTCAGAAAAAGGTTTCGAAGAAAGGTAAGAGTTTAGGCAATTAAAAAAGGAGGAGATGGGAGACCAGTACAGAGAGTCAGTTACCTGGTTTTGAATTATCAGTTCTTTTATTCCTATATTAAATTAGCTGTAACTGAGAAACTTCTTTAATTTTGAATTGTTGTAATTTTAGGGTTCTTATTTTCATGTTGAACGCTGTATTTTCATTTTTTTTCTTTCATAATTCCAAAGCTTTTAATTTTTAAGGTTTCCTTATGAAATTTCTTCATTTTGAACGTGTTTTTACAACGATTAAATTTTGAAGGCTTATAATTCAATATTTTTCCGTTTTGAATCGCAAAAATGGCGGCTAATTTATTTTTTGATCATACAATAAAGTTATCGAATAATTTTTTTTTAATAATGTAATGTCACTTTGAAATTCTAGAGTTACAGAAACTTTGACTTTGAAACATTCTATTTATTTTCAAATTTCAAATTGCCAAATTTTTTTAGCTTCGAATTGAAAATCAAATCAAATCAGTAGTTAAAAATCAAATCAAGTCAGTAGTTAAAAATTTTTAATTATTCAATTTTGAATAATCCAGTTTTCAAAATTTTAATCTGAAATCATTCAATTTTGAACATTTTGAAATTGTGCTGTTTTCAAAATATTAATCTAAAATTTGTTTACTGTAAAAGTTTTCAATTTTGAGAGTTTCTGATATAAAACTTTTTCATTTAAAAATTTCTAACTTTGAACGCTCTTACTTAGAAGTAATATAAATTCAATTCCTTGTCATTCCGTTCGAGATATTGCCCTTTTTCACAATTTTACCTAATTTAAAATTGTTTGATTTTGAACGTTTTCAATTCAAAATCGTTCAATACATTTTTTTTATTTTCAAGCTCTTTCAATTCAAAATTATTCATTATTGTTTAAAAATTTTTAAGAGCTCCCAATGTTTAAGAAATTGTTTTATTAATGATTTTGAAATTGTTTATATCCTTAATGTGAGTAAATAAAAAAACCAGCGACGTGATCGCACACTGATTGTTTTTGATAAGAAATATGATACGAAATATTGTGAAAAATAATGAAGATCTACTTACGCAATACTTTTATTTATTTTCAGGTTTACGCTTGACTGATGGAAGAAAACAAAGTTGGAGGTAGAAAACGGGGTCGGGAACTGTTCAACCGGAATCCAAGAGGCCATTGGGGGTGCGAAACTGCGTAGGCGGGTTACCCCTTTGTAGAAGCCATTTAAGGTTCAAAATGGGTTTTCTGACCCCAGGAGGCAATCGAGCGTGTTGGAGTTTGCGTTTTGTGTCTAAAGCAGTCGATTGACATATCTTCGTATTTTTAGAAGTTCGGTCAAGTAGCCAATTAATTTCCAGATGAGTGATAACCATCTGTTTTGCGGAACCCTTTATTTTAATCAATTTTTAATAAACATGTTTATCTAAAGACTCTCTACCACAGTGCAATTTGAATTTGATTTATTTCCCGCATATGAGAATCATTAATGCTTTTGCGTATATATGTAAGGTACACGGTAACAATAGTAAAATAGTAGTAAGATCGTAGTAAAATTGCACCAATTTTTCGTTGGTAAATTTATCATTCTGATTGGTAAAAATTTTGGATTTTCCACAGTGTATGTCAGATATCTTTATTGTATTTCTGCAGAATAGGGCGGAGTAGAAATGCTCAATTAATCGTTTGAGCTAAGCGGAAATAATTTGTGGATTTATATCAAAAAAAGAATAAAAAATTTTTTAAATCGTTTAGAACGAATTTTTTCCATGTAAAGTTTTTCCTAGTGAATAATGATAAAAATTATAAGTTAACAAAAAAATTTGTTTCTCAAATTACAATTGTTTGAAAATGGCCAAAAACATGTGTTTTTTTGATTGAGTCTTGTGCACACATTTTGAAAAAAGATGAACATGTCGAATATGAAAATTTTCCAGCTAACTCAAAGAAACATGCTACTTTGCAGACGCAAAAAATGATGGTGCTATGACGGCAAAGCGATATTTTCGTAGGAATAAGCTGCTGGAATCATTTGAAATACATATCCCCCCCTACGGGGTTGGGTGGTTAATGCTTGGGAGGATCAATGGTATCCCGATTTTCCACCTAAACACACTTATATGTATATAATCTGTAATATGTATATTATTTTTATTTTAAAGTTAATATAATTTGTCATATAAAATCTGTTATATATTTTATATAATTTGCAATATAAAGCAAATATAATTTGTAGTATATGTATTATAAGAATCTGTTATGGCTGCCCTGATCTCTTTGCCTGCTGTTCGCTGAAAGAACGGGATACCATTGACAAGTATCCCCCTCCGCATAAACCTCCCAACCCCACCCTCACCCCCATAGGGGGGATATGTATATAAAACGATTACATCAGCTTATCATGTTTTCTGTATAATTTTTTATTATTATTCACTAGCAAAAACTGTACATAGAAAAAATTCACCATAATTTTCAGATGTCAACCCATAAAACTTGTTTCGCTCAGCTCAAGCGATACGACTAATTTGATAATTTTCACTGCGCCCTACTAAAGATCATAATATGTTAAAAATAAATAGATAGAAATTAGGACTCGATTAAATGGTACAAAAAATTATAGATTTTAATGTCCATTTAAGACTTAGAAAACATTTGAACTTATTGAAAAAACTACAAATTCCAAATTCCAAAGTAGAAGCCATCAAAGTTGAACCATTTTTATTTTGAGTTCTTTAAGCGGAAAAATGATTCAAATTGAACATTTTTAGAACAAGCTTGTTCACAATTAACAGATACAAAATTAAATGATTTTTACGATTTTTTGTCTAAATGAAACTAAATACGCGAAAAGGACCTCTCAAAGTCCTCTCCTGAATTGTATATCCATAATGGCTTATAATCTAGAAATTGATTACAAAATGTGATGGTTATTGATTAGAAATCTAACTAATTTTAATTTTTTCCTAATTTTCGTGAGTATTTGAGTATAAAACCTCAAATAAATTATAAACTGCTTCAATCCAAGAAAAAGACTTAAAATAAGATCATCGACGTGAATGGACAATCCGTTTATCAAATTGAAAAATAAAGTGAATCAGAAAACCCTTCCGTAAACAAAAATACAACATAAATCATGAACTGTTTTCTCATTGTCAAAAACTAATCTAAGTATAAAAAAAATTTATCCAAATGTCGCTAATAATATAGATAAAAAGTAATATTTTTTTAATATTCTGTATGATTCAACTTTTGCTGTACAGTTCTAAAGTCCAAGCTCGTAAGACAAAGAAGGATTCAGGAAAATGAAAATAATATGCAGAAAAAAAGGGAAGCAAAAAATTATTTGTAATTTTCTGAAAGTGCAAACAGAATGTGTATTGTGGAAAAGGGATTTTGGCATACATATGAGTTATATCCCTTTTCCTCTGTAAGGAATGTTTTTGTCAATTTTGATTGAAAATCTACTTTTTAAATTAGTAGGAATGATATATTAGAATTTACTAACCTGACTTTAGAGTATTTATATATTCATTGACTTTATGATTATGCAAATTCACTTTTCTTATTCTTCTTGAAATTTATATTTTAGTGGTAAGGTCCTTTTTTGAAAATCTCTCCAATTTTATTTTTTATTTTCCAGATTGAAAAAGTAACAGTGAAAATTGTTCAAATTTGAAACTATTTAATTTATAAAGCTTTCGAACTAAACTTATGCTACTTTGTACATTTCAAATTTATTTATTTAGTTAAAAATTGAGCCTTTCCATTGAAAATTTTTAAATTTTGAATCGGACAGTTCTTAATGCTTCAATTCAATTTTTTTTTTAATTTTAAAAACTCCTTTCCGGCTCGTCTAGGCTATTAAGGGATTCCCGTAATACTGGTTTCTTCGAATATAAAATAAAGGATTTCAATTGCGATTTATACAATGTTGTTTGAATTTACATTCGTTAAATTTGAAGTGCTCACAACTTAAAAGATTTTTCCCAACGTTGTTAGTCCTCAGCTGGTGCAGAAGAGCTTTTTTAACTCACGTGATCGCCAAACTCGCCTTCGGCTTGTTTTTCAAACATACTATTATTTATTATTATATACTATTATACATACTATTGTTTTGAAATAAGATTTTGATGGTTCTATAATATTAATAATTAAATTACGCAAAGAGGCTATTATTTCTAATTCTGTATTTTGAATGAATTTCTGAAGCTAAACAATTTTTAATGCTTCAGTGTAAAATTATTGAATACTTTCAATCAAAAATTTTCCGATTTAAAACCCTTTCTTCTAATTATTTAATCTTAACACTGATCGACCTGTTTCTTTCGCGAGATTTTTTTTTAATCTTTTCTGTAAAATTGTCTTTTTGGTCTTCTCAACATAAACTCTATTAAAATCGGTGGAGCGGTCTTCGAGAAAATCTACTTTTTGGATCTTCCTTTGCTCCTCAACAATGAAAAAAAAATTAATTTAGGTCTGATACAAGCGCAACATTTATATGCTCATCTTGCTAAGCGCTTTCCGCTTATTATCTTCCAGGAATTTTTGATATTAAAAATAATCATTAAAAAGTTCAGCCAGCATCAGACCCAAATTATTGCCATAAGTTTGTACTTCTGTGATCTAGAATCTCCTAAAACATTAATATTTGAATAGCATTCTTCTAAAGCTACAAAGGTAGAAAGAAAAATAAAACGAGGAGTTTTTCTCGACAACGGAGCAACCATTTTCAATGAAGGAAATATATGTTGTGAAGACCAATGACGTCATGGTTCGAAAAATTTCAAATTAAATTTTTAGCTGCTTTTTTTTCAGAATTTTTGCTCGATTTTTCTCGAAAATTATCTTAACTTAAGGATATTTAAAAAATTGGAGATCTCACTCTAAAACACACGCAAATAAATTTTTCCCTAAAAATAAAAAAATAATATTTTGAAAGTCGACATTTGCAGGTTGTATAGCGATGGCAATTATTGCATTCTCAACTCCCACGGTCCTTCGTAGAATTTTAAAGGGTTCAATCTCAATATCTTGGGAATTTAATTTCTTCTTTATCGATTATTAAGAAAAAGAAATTCATCTAAAATCATTTAATACTATCAATGTGAAGTTATTCTACTTCAAATGTTCTTTGAAAATTATTTAATATTAATACTTCAAACTTGAAATTGCTAAGCTATTAATGTTTTTCAATTCAATATTGTGCGATTTTTAATATTTAAATTCGAAGGACTTAAATAAGAATACAGTTATTCAATTAGAAACTGCATATTTTTAATTACGCAGCCCTCCAAGGAATTCTCAGATTAAGAACTTCTTTTAAGATGAAATAAACCTCTTTTAAATTGACTAAACCTGAAATTCACCAAAAAGTCGACTATC
The DNA here is from genome assembly GCA_932178445.1 of Andricus quercusramuli. Classification (NCBI taxonomy): domain Eukaryota; kingdom Metazoa; phylum Arthropoda; class Insecta; order Hymenoptera; family Cynipidae; genus Andricus; species Andricus quercusramuli. The sequence goes on along the minus strand of CAKNXH010000169.1, from coordinate 255,852 downwards.
CTTAGACCAACTGGCATACGTGCCTGGGGGTTGATTGATTAGAGGGTTCACGGAGGAGAGAGTCGAGTCGAGGCAGAGTTCTGGAGAGTACGGGTTAGTTCGGCAGGCCCCTGGGTTATTTGGGGGTGGCGACGGTGGTGGTGTTGAATGTAGTCTGAGGAAGGATAGCAGCAGAAAGGGGGTATGGGACGGGGGTGTAAAAGCAAGAGGAAGGCTGAAGAGGGTGGTTGGAGGCGGTAGTTCGAGGTGCTACAGTTTATAATAGTTGCCGCGTTCCGTCCGCCCCCGGGCCAACCGACCCTACCCGCAACTTCCACAAAGTTGCTTAAACCTAACCTGGTCTCACCACCGGAACGATCAAGTCTCGTCCACGCAGGAAGAATGCTACTTAATGACTTCACGGACGGAATTTTCATTTTCTCCTCCAGATTTCACTTTCGACATCAAAGAATACAAATATCAAACTTCTTATGTCACTTTCTTAAGAGTATTTCAATTTTATTACTTAAAGGTCGCCAGATAATTTTGCAAAGCGGGACAATATCATTTCAGCGATGCGTTTCGTGTTGCAGATTAGTTTGCAGTTTGTTGGAAAAGAAAAAACGAGTTATTAGTTGTAGCAGAGGGTTAGGGATGAAAGACGACGTTGGCCTTTTGGAAGGAGGGTCACCAGAATGTTATCGTCCTAATTGTACTCTAATCTTCATACTTGGTTTGCTATAATATATATATATAGGTACATACATCATTCTTTGCTTCTTCGAATTTCTCTTAGATGGTAGCATTATATTAACTCTCTCTCCATTACTCTCCTTGGTGTAGGGAGGAGCGTTATAATTCTCCGTTATCTATGGAAATTCTAAATTGCACTAAACAACAATACATACCTCAAAACTATGTAATTCTCCGTCTGGCCCATGCACGTTATGCAAAGTGTGATAGCATGGTATGCGAACGGATTTCGATTTTCCTTGCTACACATGTCAGCATAAAGTTAAATACACAGTTAAATATACAGTTAAATACATCTGTCTTACTCTCTTTACATCTTAACACTGAATCCTGCATCTTTTCAAATAAATCTAACTAAAGCTTCATTTATCATAAAAGATAAGAGCATCTGTATAAGAAAAGTATGAGGAAACTGAGGAGGGTAAAGCTGAATGGATACTATTTTGAAATCGTGGTTCTCACTCTTCTAAACAGCACGTAATATACGTAGCACTCCGATATTACTTCCTATAACGTTATCTATGCCAGGAAACACCATTGCTCGGTCGTTTCTAGGTAGGTACGTGGACCAGTGAGGCCGAGGATGATGAGATCTGCAGGCTTGCATCCTGATGAGACTATTAGGATGGCTTGATAAGTCCATAATATTCTGGTCGACGCCAACAGCGTCGTCGACTCCACCCGGTGTCCGGACCTTCGCATCTCTTCACCCCTACCACGGCCCTCTTATCCCTCAGCACCACTACCTTTAGTGAGATTGACGACGAGTTAGGGGATGAGCTCTATCGACTTTGTTAACTTTTGACTCTGCTTATTCCTCAGAAAGATGTCTCATTATTCTAGACTAGAGTGACTAATCCTGGGTTTTTCATTTTTCGCGGTTTCGAATGAAAAAATTTATTATATTGATGCAAATAGAATCAATTTAGTGCTAATTAAAGGGTCACCTCTACAAGCGAACTTGAGGTCTACAATACTAGAAGCAGGTACTCTATGAGGCAGTTTATCAAAGTGTATGAATAATACATCCATGAAAGACAAGATTTTAACTTGTGCAAAATGGAACCAAGGATCCCTCGTTCATTTAATTTTTCTCTAGATAGATGGTCAGTTCTTGTATTTCCTTTATCAAACACCTAATCTTCGAGTTTCAAAATCAGATCTGTTTCAAAACGGATCTGGCTGAATCTGGTCAACAAATCACTCTTGAAGGCACCTCAAGCTTGTAAAACCTGCTTTTTATCCTGCATGTCTCATCATCAAAAAAATCAAAAAGGAGCCATCTATCTAGGGAAAAATCGATTGAACAAGCGATTTCACTACCATCAGCAATAATAGCAAAAACAAATCTAATTGGTAAAGATGTATCTTAATACAAAATGACATTCATCTTTTTGTATCCCTTAGATGAAATCATTTTTCGAATCCTATCCTAATTGTTTATTATGAGGAGTGTTTTGCAATGTTGAGAGAAGGACATTGAATATATAGGAAAGTGTATGTCTTCCGAGTAGTTCAAAATTAACTTTGAGCATTACAGATGTCGCGGCAGACCGCGGCGAGAAGCTAACACCTTGTTAGCCTGACAAATTCTGTCCATCTCTTCTCTCCTGGTCGGTGATCCTCATTTCCCAGTCCACGGTCCGTCAAAACATCCCTCGCGAGTGTTGGTATCCATCCTCTGGTATCAGAGAGTTCGCCCTCCGGTATCTCCGTATAGATGCTAGGCTATAATATCGGTCTAACTCAATCTACCTTTCATCTAGGTCCGTAATTACACTCATACGAGTGTCTATGTGCCGCAAGTGCACCTATTATTAATAATTTTGCCTCAAAAGTAGTTGGATGCGTTATTACTCACACGTAGAAACTTCCAAATTATATGCAAGATTATACCTGACATTATACATGTGTGACTATTAAATGTCTATTACTTGTTCTAAAATTCTTCAACCCTATTCGGCTTAATCATTATTGTTTTCAACACTGATTTTTCTAATGAAATAATTCTTGGTAGTGGAAAAATATAAAAATCTATAGTTTGGTTGGTCATGATGACCAACTTTGCTCAGAATTTTTAATATTTTCATCTGAGAACTCTTCCATAAAGTACGTTACCAATTTGGGGCAACTGTTACCCTCCTCCCAGGCCAACTCATTAAAGACCGTAATTTTTGCTTCAAGAATGCCCCCACCTACACCCAGAGTAGCGTAGCCGTTAGAAGACACTTAAAACAGAGAAAATGGGGTGAGTTTTCTACCGAGAAAGATTTTTTTACCAAAATAGCTAAATTTTTAACAATAAATATTCATTTTCAATAAAAAAGATTATTCTCAACTAAATTTTTTTTTCTACTAAAGTGTTGCATTCTTAATGGATGGCCCCTAAGAGATAAATGTTTCTAATTATTGGATCTTTCTGAAGTTATTTCTTGAGAAAGTTTGCAAATGGAAGATTATTTGCTGAAATAGAAGTATGTAGTATAATTCCTCTATGATCCTTGAAGATATAGGACAATGGAATTGGATCGAATACACGAACCATCAGAAAGCTATAGGGAGGATTGTGGGAGGGAGGTTTTCGAGGACTTTGCTTCGTCGGAGGACGATTTCGAGATACTTGCTTTGTTTCGCTTGCCACGAGAAGGGGTGAGTTGGACGGGTAATGGAATTGGATGGGCGAGGAGTGCCAATAACCGGCGTGGGCTTGTCGGCGTCATTTAATTGCATTAGTATTTCATCGCGAGCCGTGTCGAGTGACTTTTCACTTAACACAGTGAGGAAGAAGAGCTTATTAAGTTCTGGTATTAACTGTTGATTAAAAACCAAAGTTTTCATCTGAATTAAAAAAATACTATAAAATGAGACTATAAATAGCAGTGGAAGAACTTACAGGATGGTTTGAAGAAATTTTTCTCGTAATTTAAATGAAAGTTTCTGTATTATACGATTTCGAATTAAAGTCATCAAATTTTGTATTTCGAGACCTTTAAACACAAAAATTTTATGGTGAGGATCTTTGAAACAAAAAGTACAATTGTTATTTCTGCAAAGCATTAAAATCCATTAAAACTGTAAAAACTAAACAATTCTACGCTTAGGGTCCCCAAAGTTATTTACCTATTAAGAATTTCAATTGAAAATTTTCGCTCGATTTAAATTTAGAGTTTTCTTATCGTCAAATTCAAGCTCCTCAGTTACTAAGACCGAACGATTTTTTCGCTCAAATTGTAGGTATCGGTCTAAGTGATCTTTTTAAACAATCGTATTTTTGCTATAACAAAAAAGACACCCTTACCAACAGTTTCGCCAATCATTGAAGAGATTTTTAATTTTAACGGTCGAGATATACCATGTGTTGCTATTATTGTTGAATTAACACTTCACAATTGCCAAGACCAGAAGATTCATTTGATTAAATCGTGGATAACAACCCGAGAGAATTCTAACACCCTCTTCATTTTCTGTATATAAAAAATGATAGTTTCAGAAACCACTTATTAATTTTCGAAAACATGTTTACTTTTTAAAGTCGAGATGCACCATTTGATGTTATTATTGAATTACAATTTTAATTTTAACCCGGATAGTTTTTAATGATTTGAGTGCACGTTGTAAAACTTAAAGCAATTCTGTATGAAATTGTCAGTTCTTGTAATTTGAATCGCGTAATCTATGAGACTTTACATTTTTAAGTTCTAAAAATCCTGAACTTGTAAATTGCAAAGAAAAATTTTAATTTGAACTAAAGGTTTTTGAATTTTCGAATCTGAAAATTACCTTATTTTCAATTGGTAATATGTATAATCAAAGTATTAAAAGTACAACTAAGGATTTCAATTTAAAATAAAACAGGATCCTGAAGGATTCAATTTATACACCTTGAAAGTTCAACTTTTTTAATATTGAATACCTCATACTTAAAATAACTAATATTTCAGCTATTAAGGTGAATTGAGCGTTTAAAATTTCAAAGGTGTCAGGGTTCAAGTTGTCATATTCAAGCCATGCAAATTAGATATGAATATTCTAAAATTAGAATGCTTAAAAACTGTATAAGGGGGAGAGTTAATAAGAATTGTTTTTGGGAACAAAACCGAACAATATTTTTTTTGTTATGCAAATTAAAACTCGTAAAGGTTTAAATATTTTTGCTCTCATTTTTTAACTTGAATTACATTTAATTAGGACGGGTTATTAAAAGTAAGAACCCTGTAAATTAAACGATCATTATTTAATTTTAATTGTTTTTGCGTTGACAAACTTAATTTAATTTGATAAATTGCGTACAAGCTCATTTAAATTTTGTCTTTATTTTTCATCTCCAGAAAAAATATTTTCTTAATTGCGGACACAGAAACAACCCTTTATTAACTATCCTCCTTTTCAATTGAAATTGTAGCCATTTAAAAAAGTTTAAAAACGAAAACGTTTAATTTTACATGATTTCATATGACAACCAGTGAAAATTGAAGTGTTCGAATTAATGAATTATGACAATGAATTGAGAAAATTCCGGTTAAAAAAAGTAATCCATTTTAATTTTTGGGTCTTTCACGGTCTCATGAGATTCCCCCTCATTTTGAGGTGGGCCGAAAATACAAATTTTTTAAAAATTAATCGTGAATAGGGCTGAAAAGTTGCTAAATGTTATTACAATTCAAAATCTCAAATCATTTTTGAAAATCAGAAATAGTCTACGGTGTTACCTTCAGGTCAAAACATTTTTATTTTCAAAATAAAAAAAATGTCCTATGAGTTCAAAATTTATGGAAATATTCTTTCATTAAAAATTGTTTGTATAAAATGCTGATAAAAATTAGAATGCATTTTTCTTATTAAGTTAATATTTTCTGAAAATTAGCAAAAATGACATTACTCAAGATTCTACTCCATTTTATTGAACTCTTTTTCTCTTTTTTTTGTATATGACATGTCGTTAGTTGAACTATACAAGTTAAGGCATAATATATTGAGATCTCACAACAAATTTTCCTAGACTTTGCATTTGTTAAAAATTCGTGGATTTAAAGGTTCATGGCATTTTGTGATAGCTGTAAAGTCTAGGAATAATTTTTTCTTACAAATTTAAACAAAAACGAAGAAACTCTTTAAAAATGTATGTTTCGCTCAATCTAGATAATTCTAACTTGAATAAAAGATATGTTTTTCGATTTTAATCTTTTATCATCAGGTAATACCAAAAATTGTGCACAAAAAATTAACAATTTTTCGTATTCATAGACATTTTTTTTAATTCTAAAAATAAAAAATTGTTAACCTCATTGCGACACCGTAGAGCTATTTTTTATTTAAGAAAGTTATTTCATTTTATTATAACACCTAGCATATTTTTAGCACTATCCTAGTCATTTTCGATTTTGAAAGAATTTTATCTTTCAAACCACCCAACTCTACGTTCCTTAGCAGCTTCTCCAAACTGAATCAGTTGAAGTTTTTTTTCAAGCTGTGCCTAGTCGCCCCGAAAAATTGGGGAAGTTCGAAAGGGGATGGACTAGTCACCTCGAAAATTCGGGACGACTAGCTAAGCTTATGGAAAATATTGGACTAGTCATCCCGAATTTCGGGACAATAAGGCACTTCGTTTTATTCAAGATAGATGAAAAACTTTTTGTTAATAAGCTATCATAGATTGACAATAAGTGAAGTGGACTAATGATGCCATTCTTAAAGCAATATTGGCCGCCAGTCTTAGGCCATCGTTGACCGAAGCTTAAGCTAATAACGCAAATTCCAAGAGTTGGTAGACATTTATGGTCCATGACTGGTAGCCAATAATGAATAGTGATTTTGAAAACATGTATATCTTGGCTGACATTGACGGCCCATTGATCGAACAAAGAATGGTCCAAAATTAGGAAAAAATTGGACTGATGCCAGCCAAGTTACCCATGTTTTCGAGACCATTGGCCGCTCTTGGCTACCAGTCAAGTACCATGACTGGTCAACAAGACTCGGCATTGGCGTTATCATTTCAAACTTTCGTCAACTGGTGGTCAATCATGATCCTGTTAAAAAGCCAGTGGCTGCTAGTATTGGACTACTCTTGACCCACTGATCAACATTTGCAATTTCCCACAGGGGATGGTTGTTGAAGAAAACCACCTGAGATAGGAAGGACCCACTCAAGTGTGAAGGAGTAGCAAATCTAGTTGATATTTCGGTGATGCGCGCACTCTGGGATCGTAAATTATAAAATCTATCAAGACCAACGTGGTCGACATAACTCAGGGGGTTGCTATCCCGGTTGTATGAAGCATGGCGGCCAGACTCGGCATAAATACCCGGTTGCAGAACAGCGCAGTGCAAACCCAGCCCGTTGTGGCGTTGCAACATCATCTATCTCGAATAATTTATTATCGCGTGGCGCGCGTCCTCGAAATCCGGACAAGAACGTGGACAGAAACTAAACAGGAAACGAGCGTTAGACTGTACAATTCCGATCTAGGAAGTGAATTTTCGGTTCCAGATTCGGAACTGCTGTTACCATCAGCAACGATGTGGTCAAACATGCCCAGGAATAGCCAAGATATGTTCAAACTATATTCAGACAAACCGTGTACTTTATATGTGATTATTCACATTTTAAACTATATTCATTGTTATGAAAATTTGAAGAAATTAAATTGTTCGTAAATAGCTCACTGGTGCTTTCTCAGGGTAGTCCACTGGACCGGGAAACCGGGAAATGTTCGGGGATTTTTAGAGACCAGGAAGTGATAGTGAATTTTCTGTCCAGGAATTTTACAAGTTTTCAGAAGAAAAATATATCCAATGACTTTGAATATCACAAAATTCACAGCATATGATGCAATTTGAAATAAATTCGATTTCAACTTTTTTTAAATTATAAGAATAATTTGCAGCTCTATCAATTATGAAATCATTCAGTTTACGATACGTAATTCTAAAATATTTTACTATAAAAATTTTCCAATGACAAGACTTTGAAAAGTTGAAGAAGAAATTGAACATTTTTGATAAAGAACGTTTGAGGTTGATCAACTGTAAATATTAATGATTTAATGAATTAAAACATTTCTAAAATTATATTTTTATTGATAAATTTAGAATTTAAACTGTAGTTCGAGTTAAAAAAAATTGAGCAATATTGGTTTTACAAGACGATTCTGAATCTGTTCAAATTTAATTTAACTGTTTTAATCAGAAAGACTAACTAGTTAAACCAATGTAAACAACCGAATAAAACATTTTAAACTATTTTTAATTCTAATATACCTCCAAAACAGTAGATCTATAACTAAATGACGCTTCTATTCAATTTAAATCCTATTTAAATATAGTTTTAGCGTAAAATGTTCCATTTTTATACCACTCAATTTGAAAGTTTTCTTATGAAAAAAACAACTTTGCAATATTTAGCTATATTTAACTGTACATTTAAAATGAGCAATTAAAATTATAAAAAAATATTCAGGATGAATTATGAAATTAAAAATAGGAAGCCTTGTATGTGTGTATGTATACTATTAAGCAATTTTCCTTTCGGGGTAGGCGTGACACTACCCGATTCGGGTAGTGTTTCTAGGTGGATAGTTTCTTGTAGTAAAGAACTACAAGTGTGGGCTCACCACACCCACGAATCGTTGAATTACAGTGTTTTTTTAAATTTCAACATTACATTTTCAATTTATAAATAACAATTGAACAATGATTAATTTAGAAAAAATCAAATAAGTTCAAGCCATATTAGAAGTTTTGAAAATATTCAAAAATAATTAAAAACTTGAAAAGATTTGAAAAAATTGGAAACAAGATTTACATGTTTGAAGATTTCGAACACAAAATTAAGAAGTTAATTACGAATTTTGACAGATTTCAAGAGAATATCAAAATTTTCTTACAATTCCTGAAAGCATTTAAAATGATTTTTCACGTTGAAAAAATAATTTCAAGAGTATATTTAAAAAGGTTTTAAAACATATCAAGAGACTTCCAAGATTACCAAAAACGAATCTGGAAGATTTTTTAACATTTTGTTTCAATTTTTCAACTTAAAAAAAAAAGTAAAATACTTTGGAAAATTTAAAACGAAATAAAGAATTTTGTAGACCTCAAAATAGAATTTTGAAACTTTTTCAGAATGTTGAGAGGTTTCAAGATATTAGAAAAAAATTCTTGAGATTCCTGGGAAAATTTTCAATGATTATTTTGTTCTGAAAAATTAATTTTAAGAAAATATTTAAACATATTTGAAATTATTTCAAAAGATTTTAGAATATTTTTCAATGATTTTAAGGATTGTCAACAAATAATCTGGAGGAATTTTAGGCAATTTTTGAAATTGTAAATGATTGTTTATTTTCAAAAATTAATTTTAAGAGCATATTTGAAAAGATTTCAAAAAAACTGTTGATTTATAAATGACAGTTAAGCGATTTGTTTAAGAAATTGTAATGATTCAAATTTTAATACATCTGACCCAAAGTTGTTAAAAATTATATGATTTTGAAAATTTACAAATTTATTGATTCTTTTTTCAATTAATGTGTGGATTTATATTTCTTAACCACAAATCTTTAAACTCTTCAATTTAGGAAAGTTTGAAATTAAAAATCGTACCAGTAAGCTGTTGAGCGTTCGAATTACAAAATTTTTAGCTTTAATTTTTAAAGTTGAAAAAAAATTTAATGACCGTGAAAAACTTTTGCGAACTAGGAAAACTCGAGAACTGACTGGAAATCTCATTTTATAATTTTATATTTTTAAGTCGCCATTAGGGTGATATTCTTTATTTAATCAAGGACAAAAATAGTTTGATTCATCTTTTGTATAATGCAGATTTTTTTAACAGCGACGGCAATTAATTAATGAATAAATTAAATAAACGTGATAATTCAATAAACAAAATTAAATTAAGGAGAAAATCATCTTAAATAAGTAATAACTAGATATGTATCAAATAATTTTCTTCATAGAAATCAGACCAAGATGTAATACAACTTATTAAACATTACAAAAATGAAATTTGTGAATTTAAAGGAAGAAATTTACTAATTCAAACTACATTATTTCTAATACATTAAATACTAACATATGTGAATTTCATAATCATTTATTGGTTCCAGATGAGAAATGATGAAGTACTAGCGGACGATGAAAAAATTTCTTTATCGACAATGCAGGAAGTATGCACTCCGAAATAAAAAAATTAAAACTAAAAAAATCGTTTTAGACTTCAAAAAAACGTAATAAAAATCACAATAAAAATGATATATTTTGAATAAACAGTAAAAATAAAAAGTTTTTTTTTTAATATTGAATAAAAAATCGATATGCTCTTTTTACCTTCAACTCGTTGGGTATTGTATAGCATACTAATGGCGCCATCGTTCGCAGGGTGGCTGAACCTTCTCGTACTTTCATCCCTTAAAATAGAAAAGATTGTATGAAAAATGTAGCCAGATGGCGCCAGCGTTCCTTGTATGACTGAGTTCTTAAAATTCTTATCATAAATAAAAGAATCATGTGTTTAAATTTTTTCAAATCTTATATGTTAGAATGCCGCTCTTTTTATTCTTTAAATGTTATAACTATGCTTTTAAAGATCTTACAAAATTGAAAAAGACTGATTACGATTGACAAAAAAGGGAAGGTTCATTTTTGAATATTTCTTTAAACTCTTTCTTAATTTCTTCAAACTTTTAAATTTCTCATATGAAATCCATTTTTTACAAATTTAAATTTTTTTCTTTTTTTTTAGTATTTAATCATTTTTTACATTTATCTCAATCTCGGATTTTCGATTTCCATTCGAGAACGTATTAGGTGTTGCGGCAGCTTCGAGAAGCATGGGGGGACGTTCCGTTGGCGGCTGGATTTTCAAAAAATCGGAGAGTTGCGCGCGCTTCGCCTTCATTGATCGGGGTCGTGTCCGGCAACTACCCTCTCCGCTTCGTTACGAACACGGCTGTCCTCTTCCTCTTCCTCGGCCGGGCAGCCCAAGAGGAACTAGTTTGCCCTCAACTTTCAGGGCGATGACCAAAACTTTTAAAAAATAAAAAAAAAGTAAAAGAATGGTATATAAAAATACTAAAAACTCATTTAAAAACATTTTAAAAAAGCAAAAAAATATATAAAAATTCTAAGATTACTCCTTAAAAAAAAGATCCCTTTCTTGATGAATATATATAGAACTGCAATTCACAAATTAGATTTGTTATCAGATTTAGAATAACAAGATAGTATCTACTTTGGTCTTGTTCTTCGAAATTAGGTTCCTTCGTCGATAGCTTGACGTCAGTGGGGTTGAAAATCGTGTAGAGCATCTCCGTCAGGCTGTTCTCATTATACCTTGGCAGGATTTCGAAAATGACCCCTGGCTGACCGGTTTACCGCAGCATTTTTCAGTCTAGGGTACCAACCCCCTCCGGTTCTCCGGGATGCATCGAGGGAGAGAATTACCAGGGAGAAAAAGGAGAGATAGAGAGGGACGGAAATACCGAGTTAACCTAACCTCAAAATTCCAACATCAATTCTGGAGCCCCTCTAGAGTCCCACCCACCCGGTGCAATTAGGAACTACCCCTTCTATTCTATTTCGGCTCTATCCTCACTTCTCTACGACCTTCCACCCCCGCTGCCGCCATACCACGTGATCCTGCACTAGACTCTTGTTTTTAGAGAGGGGAACCGTATGAGGAGGGGTGGCCGGGGTGGAATATTACGTCCGCGTCGTCATGACTACCATGGGGGTGCTTATGCTTGAGGGGTTACCCGCGTACAGTCCTTGCAAAATCCTAAAAACTACCCTTGATTCACCTGAGAAAAATTCGACCTCGTTTATACCCCATTTTTGGCACAGCTTTTACCACGCTTTCCCTTTCGTGACCTTCGCTGTTTGCGCCGCTTAAATATCTAAGACAATTAAATAACCTTCCACTTTTCTTCAACGCATTCTTGAATAATTTCTTTGGGTCAAAAAAAATTGTATTGTTTTGAATAAGACTTTCCAAAATCAGCTTGTCTGAAAGTTGTTTAAAGTTACAGTAAAAAAAATGGTTATAATATAATTTCAAATTGTTGTACCGATATATATATATATATATATATATATAATTTGAAAAAAAGAGTTAAACAACGACTGCAGGGTCCTACTGATATATATATATATATATATATATATATATATATATATATATATATATTCTTTTATACAAGCACATACAAAATTCTTCATTTAAGACAGAAAATTGATTTGTTTCAAGACTATTCTCGACGCGCTACTCATGACCGGGTAGTATGAAATTCCGTCTTAGTAACAAAATCACTACATTTAAGCTACTTTATTATCTTGAACTTCTAGGGAACTGAATGTCAGCCTAAATTAAAATCAACCAAATCCTATCGTTAAGCTTTTATTATTTGGAAATTTATGAATTTTGAAGTGGATGTCTAGAGAAATTAGTTGAATAGTCCAGGAATTCCGGACGCATGGACATGGTCTCTTTAATGAGAGACAGTTCAAAAAATGAAAAAATTATCGCTGACTAAATTTCCAATTTAGTCAGCGATAATTCGCAAAAATATAATAAAGTGATATTCAGCGTCATTTGCAGTGTCGAAGTCGAAAGCAATTGACCGAAATAATTGCTTTAATCAGTCGCGGTTCATGAGCTGATGAAGCCGCAGATTCTTTTCTCACTCTCGCTCTCTTTCTATTGGTATCCCACACTTTTTTGTTTCACATTTTTATCGAGGCGTCCGGTTACCCCGGCGTTTCGGATCGGTAGTTGCGAAAATGGTCACGTTTATATGCTACGGAGGAGGTAATAAAAGCGAATGACATTGCCGCAGAAACTGCTACCGGATACATTAGCCGCTTCAACGGATCAAAAATAATAAATGGAAAATTTGTGCAAAAATGGCAAATTACTCTAATACACGTAAAAAAATTGAAGGTGTAGATTATCTTTATTCTCGATTTTTCTCTATTCAAAATGAAAAATTTAATTTCAAAAGTGACAAATGAAAATTGTGCAGGTTGGTTTTGGCGATCAAAGCAAGATGAGATCCATGTAATTGTCGCGTTACAAGCAAAGAGGGTGCTACCTGTTTTCAAGCACTGGGGCACCCGTTCATGTTTACAATTTGTATCTATCTTTTAATCTCGAAGCAGCGGTGTTTGCTCAGCTTGCAGTAAAGGGCTTTACAAAAATCCGTTTTATTGTAATTTTCGCACGTAATAGTGTGTAAAGGGTTGCAAATCGACGAAGGGATAACGGACTCTAATCGGTTCTCTAAGCTTGTTACAACTACACCGCAGTGCTGAAGGTACGGAGCTTGTCAACATTCAACGGACAGTATTCGCTACGTCCCGCAGTCTAATCACTGCATGCCGCATTCGCGTTTCCCATTTTACTCGACTTCATAACAATTCTCCTTTATCTTCAATCGCCAAAATTTTATTCAATATGGAAAAACTTAAGAAGAAATATAAATAATTATGACATTAATAAACGAATTAGAATCCAAGATCTACAGGTGTTCTCATATTTTCTAGCTTTCTTGTGGTCTTCCAAGACAGATTTCCGGGGTTATGCGGTTATTTTCTTTACTGAAAAAGGTCATCTACTCTTCGATAAATGCAGTTGAAGTTCAGTTGAGAACAACATATTTATGTAATACACTGGGTTGAATGGATTCGTTGAACGAGTAGTAAACAGCAGCTTATCTGCAAAAAGAAATATTTTGAAAAAGGTCGAGAACAGTCGGGAAAGGGGTGTTTACATAGTGGTCAGTGAAGAAATGATGCACCACCCTGAGCTTTAGGCGGTAGAAGCGTGGTCATCTAGATGAGCATCTGGCATAGCCACGTTGTTATCTGGCCGGCGATCAGCTACCCCTACAGCTAGTAGGTGAAGGCGGAGTCTACTCCCCTACTTTGGTCGTAACATAGCATTAGGTAAGCTTTTCGTTTTATTGATTTTTCGAAAAAGCGCGTGCGCGCCCAGCTCTATCCCTCCGCACTATCACCTACGACCCTACTGCTGTCGTAAAGAGCAGCCCTCTTCTGGCATTCCCCAGAGTTCCTAATTTCTACCCACAAAGCCCGCCGATTTTTCTTTCAGGTGTTAAGAAAGGTTCTTTGTTTTCTAAGCTTCTGAGGTAATTGGTATTTCTTTGGTATCTTATGGATGAGAGAAGCAAGATTGCTATTGAATAGAATTCACCAATATTTGCTTATTTATTAATTCTTTATTTGTGTAATCTGGACTTTTGAAGATGGGTCTTTATAAAGAAGAAAATGAGAAATATAAAGAAACAAGAATCAGAAGATAAGATTAACTGATTAGAGGAAATAATTATACAAGATGAGTATTAGAAGGGAAGGATGGTAAACTCGGGGTATGCATTAAGATAATGAGAAGCTTCATAGGCAAAGCTTGATGCAGATGTCGCTTTGGTATGAAGTCGTCTGGTACCCATGTGTTTCATGGTCATCAAGCATTCAGCGAATATTGCCAGTGAGCACGGTGCGCATGCTGATCGGGACGACCAATATTTAATAATCGGAATGAGAAAGATGATGAGATGAGGAGTCAAGAGTAAGAAAGCTAGGATGAGGCGGATAATGGTGAATATAAAGATGTGGTCAGAGCTGGAATTAGACTTGTAATCAGGATCAGGATCAGAATTCAGTGAATAGTCAATACATAAAACAAAAGAAGAAGCTAGACAAGGGGATAAGGGCGAGTGATCATACATCACGGTAGAACATGGATGATTAGGAAACATACAAATTAGATGATGAAGTGGATTTTAATGACTGAGATTATCATTTAATGTTGAGTATGTGAATGATTCTACATTCGATAAACAGATAATGGGAAATATTAAAAAATTGATGATGATGTCTATTGGAAAAGAAATGATATTATGGAATTAAAATTGGTTTGTATAGAGGGTAGAGAATAAACACTGATGTTGGTAATTAAAAATTCATTAATGGGGAAAATTATAAACTTGATGTTCATAAGGATTACATAATCAAGGATTAGTGAGATGTGAAAAATGAAGTTGATGAACGGTAGAAACTTAGTTTTGCCAAGTTAAACCATAATGATACTAACAATGATGATGATGATGCAGGGACTGGTCTTAAGGTGACATTTCTCCGTCCACTGGATCATTTAAATCTGGTCATGCTCATGCAATGATTATAAGGAATAGAAATTGTATAATATCCATGTTAATTATTTGAGAGGAGATAATCGGGATCTTGGGGATTCGATAGTGGATAATAGGTAATACTAGGAACCGAATAGTGGTTATTATGAGTAGAAGCTTGATGATATTGATGGTTAGAAACTGTGAAAAGGGAGAAATACAATACTATATCATAATAATAAAGACGATGGTGAGATGGAAGGAAAAGAAAGATTTTGAAAGTATTCGAAACTTGAGAATGATGTAGATTAGAAACGTAATGCTTCTGAATTATAAAAACTGATCTGTGGACATGATTAGAAACCCTATTGTTATGTTTATAACTAGAAATTAAATGATGGAAAAATTAAGAAACCGGATGATGTGTGGAGAAGATTTGGAAGTCGGTATATTGGATTAGGTTATATTATTTGTGATGATATGGATGATCACAAGGAAAAGTTAGGAAAAGTCGTCATTCACTGCAAAGTGAATGACGAGGAAGATTAGGAAATTGATAATAAAAATTAGTAGAAAGTGGACGATATTCACGGCTTGGAACTGTAAAAAGCAAATGGTCACTTGGTCATACTGATGATCATAAATTGGATGATGATGACAATGACCATAGTGATTATGAGGTTTAAAAAGTGAGTGATGAGGAAGATCTGGAACCAGATGAAGAGTTACAGTTATAAAGATGAATATCATGATGGTGAGCATCATAAGGGGCATGATATTCATAATGAGAGAGTAAGAATGGGGAAGGTTACAAACAGGATGTTGAAAATGAAAACAATTTTTGTGATTTAAAACAAGATGTTGATTGTAGGGAGGAAGTGGATAGTCAAGATGATGTTAATAAGTAGACACAATCTGACGAAAAAATTTCGAGTCCCGATCAGGTAAAAATTATATCTTCTTGTTGCATATTAGAAAGAGGACATAGGTGGATGGCGAACCACGTGAAAATCATCGTTGAAAATGACGGCTTATCCGGAGGTAGGAAACATTCATTATTGCAGAACGTAGTCTAGACTCCCCCCGACTCCTCATCATCCCTTGGCTGGTGCAGCGCGTCTCATTTCGTCATCGTGTATCGCTGGTAGCCGGGTCGGCATCCAAAGTGCTGGGATTGGCCGAGCAGGCTAGTGTGTTTTCCGAAATCATCGCTAGGCTCGGGCACACACGTACCCAAAGAGATCATACACGCGTAATACGTGTTTGCCTTCGCTCGTATCAGAACGAATGGACACGCACACAAGGTGCTTTTGGGGCAGAACAAGCGTAGCGATACAGGGTCTACGGGTACACGTGTATAGCCTCACGTGTAGAGCCTCACGCGCACTTCGCATCTAGCGCGCCGTCGTCATCAATCATCGAATGCCACCAGCAGCGCCAACATTTTCCACAAAAACACACGCGCCTACGTGGACACACGTACATAGGCTCAAGCCTGGCTGACGCTCTTGTACGAATAACGGTCATCGACCACCACCCGCGAGGACCACATGAACCTGGTTAGCTCGATTTTGCTGAGGGCTGCTTTTTCAGGCCTAGAGCTTTGACCATTTCTTGCGAATATCAAGACGGGACCAGCAAACGATGCGTCGTTGCCTCTCCGCGTAAAAACACAGAACTGAATCCGCGGCTGGTCGCGAACAGAGGGGCATGCCCAACGTATGATTGGCAACAATCGGCACTCTGATCGAACGTTTGTTTCAGAACACGCATGCAATTTTCTCTCTCATGTCGATACCGCCTACATGGAGCTATCTTTCTCGTATCCTGCATCTCGCTCAATCGCTCTCTCTGTTTCGCTACCTCTCCGTTTCTCTTTTTTCTATCCTTCTTCCACTCTCTAAACTCTGCCACTCATTTTCTGCTATCTTTTTTCACCCTTGTTTCTTTCTCGCTCTCTCACTGGGGTTGCGGCTGCGTCCTGTCTTCCTTCATGCCTTGATCGCTCTCGCTTGGACCAACGTTTCAATATTTGCTTTCCTCTGGTTCTTGTTCCTGCTTACTCCTTTGGTCTCTCTGGTTTCCTATTTCACTCTCGGTACCGACACTCGTCAATGTTTATATGTATATCGAACAGGGTCGTTCGTTACGATACCATGGATATGAATGTACACGTGAGTGTTTTCACGTGTACGGGATGTTTCATCCTTTTCGCGGATACTGTATGCGCGTGCGGCCGTGTTTTCGTGCCTCTGCAAGTGCATGCGTGTGGCATGAAAAAAGAAATAGAAAGAAGGAAACAGAAAAAAAATTTGAACTGACACGTTGTTCCGGTCGTTACAATGACGGAATTAACATGCGCATATTGGTTATAGGCTTCCTCAATTTTAGAGCGTTAGTGGGAGGTACTTCGAGATAAACATGCGGGAGATAGGGTTTGAGTACCAACTTTAGTACCAAGTTGATATGTCTTATTCCAGTGTTCATACTACAGAATTTCCCATTAAAAGTAAAGAATTAGTTCTTCGCTGGAGGAAACATCATTTCACAGCAAATTACAATAAAGTATAATAATGCGAAATATTAATTCACTCAGAGAAAACGTTGTCTTGAAAGGAAATGATCGTCCTCTTGCCTGTTTTGTTTCGAACCGCGTCAAAATCTGTATTACAAAAACGGAATTATTTGGCTGAAAGCTTCCGTAAAGTTTGTCGCAAAAGGATAATGTTTGCTGCAAAAAGATTCTTTTTGAGACAAATGAAAATCCTCTTAAACATAAGTTCAAGAAGAACTTCGTTTGTGTCAAGAAACACACTTTTGACACAAGGGGATCTGAGTGTTTTTGGTAAAAATTTTTAAATACTTGTATACTTTTGAAAAATTGTTTGAATACTAGCAAAAAGCTGTAGTTTCTAGCAGAAATATTTTCGTAAATTTTTTCTATTTTTAACGATTTTTTATAAAACAATAGGAAATCATATACATATAATAATCCGTCATTCATTCATTCATTCGGTCCGCATTGAAGCTCCCATGTTTCCGCTCGATTTTCGCATGCTTTTTATCGCGCAATTTTTTTTTGAAATGTCAATCTGACAGTTTATCAGCATATGTCAATTTGACATTTTATAAAATTGTCTTCCCACTTGAAAGCAACATGAATTTGTTCCCCTTGCATGGAAATGCTCAAACAATCATTTTTATGTTATTAATATACTTTAGATTCAAATGATTGAATTTTAAGAATCGTCATGCATAATTTGAAAACTAATTATTTTTAACGACTTAGTTTGAAGATCCTGACTTAAGAATTTTTCAATTTAAATCAAAATTTGTTATTGTTTAATTGTTAATGCTTAAACTTTGAATTAATTAATTTAATCAGTTTCCAATAGGAAATCATGTAGTTTTCAAAGTTTTTAGAATAATTATACTTTAAAGTTTCACAATATTTAAAATTCATCACTTTTGAATGGTGAAAAGGACAGTGATGATACCACATGATATGACACTGATTATTATTAATATATTTATCATCTCTTAAATTTCTATAACTTCAATTTTAAACAATAGTTTCGAGTACGCGATATAGGACAATTTAGTTTTCAGGCCTTGAAACTAAAGTTTTTTCGATTCAGAACTTTAAGTGGGTTAATCTTTGGTTTGAAATTTCTTAATTTTTAGAATTTAGAATTTAAACTTTACAACGTCGTATTTCTAAATTGAAATATTAACAATTTCAGAATGATTTCACTATTTAATCTTTCAAAATATCAAAATTTCGTATTGGAAGCTTCGATAGTTGGTTCTAAATTTAATAATTTTAGATTTACATATTCTAAATGGTTTGTTTTATATTTTAAATCTGGAAAATGTCCTGATTTTTCAACTTCTTTGAAATCGTAGAATAACAAATTAAAAGACTTGAGAGATGCACAATTTTCAGTTTAAAGCATTGGCAATTGAATCATTTTTAATTAAATGCTTGAAAAAAATTAAAATTAAAAATCCTAAGAGTGCGCAATTTAAAATATTGGAATCATATATGAGAATTTTTTTTTGTATTATTTTTATTTGATTTTTAATTTTCAATGTGATACCTTTAAATTTAATGATTTTTAGTTGCCGATAAGAAAAATAAATCATTTAAAAATAACAAATATTTTATTGGATAATTTCAAGAATGAATATGAATTCTGTAGGAAGTGTTGAAAATGAAACGATTTGAAATTAAAAAGTGTAAAATAGTGTTGTTTGAAACCAAAATAGATACAAATTAAACTACCTGAAATTGATACTAAAACTATTGGAAAAAATGTAAATAAAAAATGTGTAAAAACCCAAAAAAAGTATATTTGTTAACTAATTTACCTTCAAAAATTAGATATGTTGGTGTCACAGGGAATATTTTTCATCATAATAAAAGCCATTAACCATTGAAATTACATAATTTTGTAGAAATGTGTAAGGAAGCTATATTTAAAAAGTTGTAAAAAAGAGAAGGAACAAATGTAGCAGGAAATGAAATTTATTAACTAAAGTATTTTTATACGTCTCAATTTATATGTCTCAATATACATTGAAGAACTTAGCGGACGATATCGATAATGTATTTTTTTTAATTTTACCATTTTGTTAATTGCAGAAGATCTGCTACTTAAATGTGAATAAATAATAGGAAGCTAGATTTTTCAAAGTTTTAATATTTTATTTACATCCCATCTTCATTTGAAAACATATGAAGAACTATTAAAATGTGAACAAATACTTTTATTTCATTCATACCATTAAATGATCAAAAGATTATTTTAAAATATGATGACGAAAGTAAAAAAATCATTTTGAACCAAATTTTTATATTTAAACAAAATTTTTCTGAGAGTAGCGACCCCTCCGAGATTTCAACGAATTGCGGTCAGTCCTGTATCGCCAGGGTCGGTAAAATCGTACTCTTCTCTTATTCTCGTTCGCTCGATAACGAAGGGGTAAAAGCCTGCTGGACGACGAAACAATTTGGTCGTGGAAACTGATTTATTGCATATTCCAATTTGTTAGAATTTAACTGTTTAATTGTTTCGATTAATTTATCGACCGAGTCATCCAGCCGAAAAAAATAACGGGACGAGATTAAATAATATCGGTGTGTTCCGTGATATTGTTTGATTGATGAATTTTGCTTTCATTAGGTTAGCCACGTAAGCTATAATTAAGAAGAGTACATTTATACGAAGAAATATCTTCAATTATTTTTAGTGTTTATACAAAATAATTTCTTTAGATGTTCGTTTCTGACTGGTAAGGAATTACGAGATGAGAAGTGAATACGAAAATTCAGATTGCAATATTCTGAAAATAAAAAATAATTCTGAGTAATAATTTATCGAAAACAGTGATGAACAGGTAGTAGGAAAAGGGCAAAAGATATGGAAATGGAGGAAGGAAGTGTATCGACTGGAGGAAATGGAACCAAATGCATTTTCTCTGACATATAACTCTCGCTTCGTTTTTGGAATCCAAAATGACCATTGGAAAAATATCAGTTTATCGTCTGTTTGCCTATGTTATGTAATTTTTTCAAATATCACCAGCCATTCCTTAATCAATACACTAGAAAACAAAGAAGGGCACGATTTCTTTCCTCTCAGGAAATTGTTATAAAAAATATAAAATTGATATCAATATATAAATTTTGTATTTCATAGTAGCTATTATTTACAATAATAGACAGGCAAGGAAAATATTTTCGATGATTGATGAAAATTGATGTCTTAACTTCAGAATTAATATATTTAATTGTTTGTAAAATATATAGACAATCGACCCTTTATATTTTCGATCAAAATTATCAATTTACGACCAAAAATTCGAGCAGAACTATCATTGTTCAAATATTGTAAATCTTCTTTCGAATATGATAGTTCCTCATTAACAATAGCACTTTTAGACGAAGAACACAAAAATAAAAAATTTGTTCAGGATTGTAAATCATCTTTTAAACCTAATATTTTTTGTTTAAAATCACCCATTTTTTTGACAGAATGCTAACATTACCTGAAGTTGTTGAAAATTTGTTAATATTTAAAAAATAATAACTTTGGATTATTGAAAATATTCTTAAATATTATTTTTCAAATATTGTGAATATTATATTAAATATAATAATTTGTTATTAACGATTGCAATTTTAGAAGAAAAACATTAATATAACATAACAAAAAATTGTTGTGCAAAATGTTTAATTTTCTTAGGAAAATTTAACAAAAATAGTCTCTAATAAGTGTTGAATTTTCCTGAGGAAATTCAACATTTTGTACGTTTAGGCGATGCAGAAAAGTGATCGATAGCCAAATTATTATTTAATTATAACTACAGAGGTAAATGTACTGTGAGGTTTGTCATGATGATTGAAGATATATTCAAAAAATACAAGAACTATATTTAAACTTATTTTTAAATCTGCTAGAAATAATTAATTTATACAAATACTAAAGTAAATCAATTTGTAGTCTGCCCATGAGACTTAAAAAACTTAAAAATGGGTTCAAACTTTCTGAATTGTTTATTAATTCTTTATTCATGACAATTTTTTGTTAATAAATACCATTCTCATGATAAAGGAGAACGATTCCAGTGAAAAACAATACATAATTTTTGTCTCCAACAAAGTAACACACAGAAGTATTTGGTAAAATAAATTGTTTAAATTTATTTTGAAAGTAATTGTTCAATTATTCGAATCTATCTTAATTTATTCTAATCAACAGCAGGTCCATTCAAGCAACTTGTTCAGAGCTGAAAAGATCGCATTCTTGAAATGGCCAATATGTAGCAGAAAATCCGATAAGCTGTTCTCCGTAAAAACATAAATTTCAATTTTAAATCCTTGAAATTGAACTATTTCAAGAAATACATTTAAAATTGATTCATTTCCTATTATACATATCAAATATTGAAGACTATAAAATTTCAAAACTTAAAAAATTGAAGAAATTCCAATGTACATCTTCACAATTGAACTACATACCTATTTAAAGTATAAACATTCCAAATTAATGAATTTGCAATTGTAAATCTTGAAAGTTGAAGAATTATAATAAAGAAGTCTCTCAAACTGAAGAATTTTAAATTGGGAATCTTCTCACAGACATACTGACATAAATAGACATACATACAGACATACAGACGGATATACAGTCATTCGTAAAAATCTGTTTTTCGGGCTTAGGGCGTCTCAAAACGTGGAAATTTGTCAAAAATGAGAGGGGTCAAATTTTACACAAATCTAATACCTTCTGTGATGAGAATGTAAGAATTGAGAATTACATACCAATCTAAGTACCTACCTTTAAAATATAAATCTTCAAAATGGAATGATTCGAAAGTTGTTCAAGTGGGAAGATTAAGAATAGAAAAGTATTGACAAATTGAAGAATCTTCAATTACAAAGTTTTAAGATGAAGTTAAACTATAAATATTAAAAATTAAACAACTTGGCGAGATTTCAATTTCAGATATCTTCAAATAGGATCAGAATTGAAAATGGGCAACATCAGGAATATTTAGAATTCCAGATGCACATAGAAAAATATTCGTTTTAAATTAAAAAAACCGTTTTCTTAACATATTATTTTCATTTGAACACAAAGAATTCCAATTGAAGAAGAGCATTTTAAATCAAAGAAAGCAATGCACCTATTTTGATATTTACTTTAATTTATGATCATTAATTATATTTCATATTACTTGAAGAAAATTTGCCACCAAAATGAACGCTAATTAAAATGTAATAAAATGAGAATATATAGTGTTCTCAAATCCTTGATCAAATCATTTAGCTCGTCAAATCTAGAAAAGTAGATGACCGTATATTATGTAACAGTGTCCTTACCCCCCCTCCCCCTCCTTCCTCCTATGTAACAGATCATAACATTTTTAGAAACCCTCTCCCCTTAAAAATGCTGTTACGTAATTTATAGAGAGCCCCTAACAGAATAGTAGATTTATTATTCATATTAGAAAAATATTTTTAAAACAACTCCTTATTTTCTTTTGGGAGTTATTTTGCAGAATGGAGAAGGTGAAACTAATAGCAAAATTACCTCGTAAAATTAAAGCTATTGATGGGCGATCGTATCGCGCGCGTTAATTTGAAATTACCACTAAACTGGTCGAAAAGTTGTGCAATGATGCATCTGTTGCGACTGGCTGTCATATAATTCGCGTTTAGCCGACGTCAGTGCGATAGCCCCATTTTCATTCTGAAATGGATACACTCGACCATTTTATTCTATGCACCATAAAATCTCCAGGAAAATCATCCCTTAGGACGAAATGGTCCGTGGATAAAATGTAAAATGCTAGAACGTAAACCTACCACCTTCCGCCCCCGGTTGTCTCGTTGATATCATCCCTTCGAGGCGACGAGACACTAGGGGTGGAGTGTCTCCCTATGGTATTCCATGTAGGAGGGTCTTAGCGATCTTTACCCCAAAATAGGGGAACGGAGCTCCTTTAGGCAGAAAACCTTTAAACATCGAGTTTTGATGTCTCACGAAAATTTGGTTTCTAAAAGAGAATTCATGAATGATTCATGCCAATAATTTTATTTTTATTTTTGTTACACTTTCTATTTATGCTCAAAATGTGTTTAACATATTTTTCTTCTTTTAGATAATTAGATTTACAATTCTGGTCGAGCTAATTTTGGGTTTTAAATGCAGCAACGTTGTTGAAGTTCACGCAGCGAAAAGTCCATGACGCAAAACTTTTAGTCGACTTTTTTTGCTGATGAAAGATATTGGACATTGCCGTTTTTGCTGAATTATCGCTGAATATTCATTTTCGGGAGCTTAGTCAGTTTCGTTAATTAATTGGGTAAACGCTCTAGATTCGCTGGATTCTAATCGGGTTCGTGTTGCCCTGGTGAAAATGTATTTTCGCAATAAAAAACAATAACATGAAATTTAACAATGTGAAAGTTCTAATTCTTTTTGAAAATTTATATTTAATGACGAAATTTCAGAAAAGTGTATATTTATAGCCACAAATTTTACTTTTTGGTAGAATTATTTTGTAATTTTCTATTATCTTGAATGATTTCTTGAAAAAATTCAATTTAATTTATTACCCTGATGGAAATGTTTTCTTACAATGAAGTGCTATAGTTTAAAATAAAGTACAATAACTTTGAATTTGTAGTGCTCTGTGAGAATTTGCTATGATTTGCACAAATTTGGCAAAAGTGTCTAAAAGCTAACACAAAATGGTAATTTATACACAATTCAAATAAATCAACAAGAAAATACAACTTCCTCGCTAGAATTTGAACACTTCACAAAATTTTACTAGTAATAAACAATTTTTACAGAAGATTACAATGTTCTATTCTGAAATGTATTTTAATTTATTGTATTTTAATCTGAAATTGCATTTGCCCCAGGGTGCATATTAGGTAGTAGTTAGAGTACGTACATGGTTAGATATCTAATATAAGACTCGTTTTAAAGGAGTACTTTCCACATTATGAAGAAGGTATGTTTTAATTTCTCAATTTTTAAAATAAAGTATAATAAATTTTAGTAAAGTACAAGAATGTAAAAATCTTAATTTTTGTAAACATTCGTAATTATTTGTAAAAATAATCGTTAAAAATGATTGAAAAACTCTGTTATGAACTAATTTTCCTACCTTCATTATGACTAGTTCATGACATTTCACAATTAGTCTCGGATGTTTTTTAAAAATTGAAATTATAAGTAAAATTATGCAATTTTCACATTATTGTACATTAATTGAATTGGTTGTGCTTTATTATGAATTAAAGAAATACTTCATTTTATAACCTGCAGTGTGCTATGAATTTCTTGAAGTTTGTGGAGAGTTTGTTTCAAATTTCTAATGTCATAATACTAGACCTTGAATTTTAAAAAATACCGAAAATTTTGGCTGTAACAATACAATTGTGATGGACTGACAAAGACTTCCTTTACTAATATAATTGTTTTCTGTTTCCACTTAGAGGACTGTATCTCATGCATTTTATGGGATACCTTTTCAAAATGTAGTAATAAAAAAAAAGGAAATTTACATATACAATATATATACACACATAAGTAGTCAAAGAGGGCTATAGTCAGGCACCACTACCAACTTCTTCCGTTTCCACTGAAATTACCTTCTGTATTCACTTAGAGGATTACATTCCATACATTTTATGGGCCACCTTCTTAAAATGTAGTAATTTGTTTGCAAAAAAATTTGAAAGATCGGTAAGTAGTAAAAAGAGTTATAGTTAGACACAAATACCAAAGACTTCCATTACAACTGAAATTACTTTCTTTCTGCACTTAGAGGGCTACATCTCATACATTTCATGGAATAACTTTTTAAAATGAAGTAATCTTTTTGAAAAATATGTTGACAGATATATAAGTAGTAAAAGAGGCTTATAGCCAGGCACAATGCATATCTTTTTAAGACTAACATTATGGGCCGTCCATAAACTTCGTAACACATTTTTTGTTAATTTTTCCCCTCCCCTCACGTAACAAGTCTTAAAAAAGTTGTTTACCCCCCCCCAATTTACGTAATTTTGCCAAATATTTTCAGACATGTTTTATTAAATACAATTTAGTGACTGACTACCCTAGATAACCGGTTTTCCATATAATTAGAAGTTATTAAAATCAATAGAAATAAAATCAAACCAATATGGAACATGCAACAAAGGTACTATACGCTATGAAATGTAATATGAAATGAGGCTAGACAATTTTCTCAACTTATGTATCAAATCACTTTGGCTTATATTTCCAACAAAAAATAGGAAGGTCGACACCCTTTACTAAAGGTTTAAGATATTTTTCAATTCTCGTTCAATCTGTTATCAAATTTAGAAAAGTAGATCACCAAATCTAAAGGTGTGTTTAGTAAATAGTGCAAAAATCGATGAACTTAAAAAATGTTAGATGATTTTGTGGGTAGTGGTAGTTTGAAAATCTCTTCAAATCTTTGAAATCCTTTGATATCATTCAATTTTTATGAACAAATTCTTTGAAATTTAATTAAAATATTAAAAGATCCCTTAAAACCCTGTGCTCTCAAATAAAATCTGATGACATTCCTTGAAATTCCTTGACATTTTTTCAACCTCATGACACTTCCTTGGAATCCTTTAAAATCCCTTGACATATTTCCAATCCTTTGAAATCTTTTGAAACCTTGAAATTTTGTGAAGCTATTAAAAATCGCTTGGAATGTTTTAAAATAATATAAAATCTACAAAATTCTTCAAAATTTCTTTAACTCTTTTGAAATTCCTTGGCATTTTTGTTAATATCCTGAAATTATTGAAATTCTTTGAAATCTTTGGAAATATTTAGAAATATTGAAAATCTCTTCAATTTTTGGGAATGATTTGAAACCTCTCAATTATTGTGAATACATTCTTCGAAATTTGATTAAAATAATACAAAATCCTTCAAAATTCTCTGAAGTTACATGAAATCTGATATTTCTTGGAATTTCTTGAAATCCCGTAAAATATTTGAAGTCCTATAAAATGCTTCAGGACATAGGTAAATTCAATTAAAAACCTCATTGAGGGCCTTTCAAATACCTTAAAATTACTAAAATCTTTGAAAGTATTACAAAAACGATTAAAAACCCTTGGAATTTTTCATAATATCCTAAAATCTTATAGGTTCTATAAAATGCTCGTAAATCTTTCGTCAATCTTAGAAATTCTTTAAAACTGCATTAAAAATTTTCAAGTCCTTTAGAGTAACTAAAGTCTTTGAAAATTCCTTGAAATTTTTGAAACTCTTGTCATTTTTAGAAATCCCCTAAAATTGTTCGAAGCTCTTGAAAATCGTTTGGAATAATTCAAAATACCCTACAATCCTTCAAAATTTTTGAAATCTTTGAAAATACCTTGAAATATTTAAAAATATCTTCAAATCTTTGAAATCCTTCAATTTCTGTCAATGCAATATTATGAAATTCGGTGAAATTACATAAAATCTAATATTTTTTTAAATCCCATGGAATATTTGAAGTTCTATGAAATCATTTGAGATCCTGAAAAATTCATTAAGTATCTTATTGAGAGCCTTTCAAATCCTTTGAAATTACAGAAATATCTTTTAAACTCTTATAGAATACCGTGAAATCCATCAAAATTCTTTAAAAATTTTTGGAAATATTTGAAAATCCTGAAAATCCTCTGAAATTTTTTGAAATCATTTAAATATGATTAAAATATTTGAATAATATTAAAAAATATCAATCTAATTATATCAGTATGAAGTCTTGGCAATATTATTACAATCTTTTATTGTAAAATTACTCAAATTTAACATTATATATTTTAATTTTGGACATATGGATTTCCTATAAGGTTGATTTGTTAAAAATAGACGTGAAATTATGCCCCCCCCCCCGTAACAGATCGTAATCCCCACTAGCTGTTACTTGATTTACGGATGGCCCCATTATAGTATGGTGATAAAATTCCTACTCTACTATTATGTCATAGTTTTCATCAATATTTGGGCTTAAGTGAACATTTACAGCATATTTTGAATTGGGAGTGAAAGTTGGTTTCTATGGCCTTAGGAAAAATGTATTTTCACAATATAATACAATAAATTACAATAAGGAAAACTAGATTTTTTAAAAATTTGCAACTGTAAAATTTGGTAAAAGTGTCCGAATTCTAATTTGAAATTATAGTTAGAAGATGTTTTTTATTGTTATTTTCGAAAATTGTAAGCAAATAATAAGACAATTCTATAATATAAGCATTTGATATTATTCCAGAACTTTTATCAAATTTTGCAAGCAATGATATAATTTCTACGAAAAATTACAATTTTCACATCATTGTACTATACTGTAATTTATTGTATTTTACTGTGGAAATACATTTCTACAAGGGATCATATGCAGTTTTAAAATAGCATTTTGTTGAATCAGTATTTCCTTAATCTAATTCAGTTTACTTTTGAATCCATCGTTGATCAATCGTTCAAAAGCTTTGTAGGTATTTGCGTACGCGTGACACTGAATCGCACTATCCAACAGGGAATTGGGCAGCCCTGCGGAAAGTTATTTTTTTTACTTTCGGTATACATTTTAGACGCGCCAGTTGGTGGCATTATGTCAGACGCTTATTTTGCATATGATGCATAGTGAATGAAGAATAGTCATTATTTATACAATATTTTGCCTCCGTTGGACTTTTCATAAAAATAAACATTTTGTATTCCACAGGGTGCAGTTTTCACTTAAAAATACAAAGTTTGCAACGCAATATTTGGTATCTCACAACGGACAAAATTTTAAGGAACTTATCAATTTATTTCAAATTATTCATTCTGGGTCATTATTGATGCAAAATTTCCTGATCAAGATTTGAGGTAGCGAATCGCCGCCAAGTGCGAAAATGATACCAAGAATCCTTTTCTGAAAGAATCATCTTTTTGGACTTTTTTAAATTAGTTGACTTGATACTTTATTTATTCATATTTAATATGAAAAGAAACTATTTTTCATTTGTGCTCACCCGTATATCCTAATCCATTGAACCGATTGTTATTCAATTTTAACTAGTAGTCAGTAGCAACATATTCTCGGTATATTTTGCAAGAATGTTCGACATCTTGAATATTTTTCAATGTTTTATGTATTTAGTGTGAAAAATGGAAATTCATAGATAAAAAAAGTCAAATTTGAAAAAATGTTCAAGGTATTGAAAATTCTTACAATATTTATCGAGAATCTGTATGTACTAACTTCTTGTTAAAATTTCGTGCAAACCTCTTTGATAGGTCAGGTTGAACAGGTTATCACAGGTTAATAAGTTAATGTTTTTTACAATAATTCAGCAATAATGCATTTTTTCTGAACGTTTTGCCTGGTAATCCACCTAGAAATCTATAATAACATATTCCCGATATTTCAAGATATACCAAATTAAATTTAAAGTTGTACGATTTCCAAATAATAACTTTTTTATTATGTATTATGTAACTGGTGCCCTTTTAAAAAAGTTATTTCATTTATAGGTGAAGTGCTACATTGGTTTGAAGTAAACTTATCAGCAATTCAGTAATTATTTATGAATATTATAATCACGAACAGGGTTTACTGTACCTGGCAGTGGTGCACTTTGAAAATGAATCTATTGAAAAACAAAAAAATGATTGTTAATAATTTATTATTAACAAGATCATATTAATTGTTAAATGTGAAATTGATTGAATAAAATTAATTTCATTTGGCAAAAAACCAATCTAAATATCAAATATATAATTTGAATATGTACTAAGTTCATATATATACTTCAGTTTATTTGGGTGTGGCTCTTATTATTAAAGGGAAAAAAAGAAAAATGGTTTATTCTGTAATCATTGTTCCATTATGACAAAGGAAAGGTGGTTCGATTGAATAATGGTACCTTTAAATTAAATAAAAGAATAAATAAAGTAATCAAGTTTAGTACATCAGTAATTTAAATAAAATGAAATTAATTGAGCGTACCGACCTTATTTGAAAAAATATCTCAAAAATATGAAATCCCTCTAAAAAAATCTTCTATGCAAAAAATCTGCCAAGTACAACTACATGAATTTGGAAAATCAGTGTTGTTCAAGTAATTAAGAAACTCTTTGAATATTCTTATACATTTTTCAAATAGTTAGAAATCCGTATAGTTATGTATAGTTAGAAATCATTTGAAATCCCGTCTTCTTCTATGAAATTTTAGGAAATCTTACCAAATTTTTTGAAATCCTTCAAAATAACTTAAAATTCCTGTGGTCCCTAACCCTCCTTACCCCCCATCTTAGGTCACTCTCCCACGGTGGCGGCTATTTTCGAGGTTTGAGCGAGCCTCAGTGTATTAAGCCGGCAAGGATTTAAAATGGTCAGGCCTTTGGCAAGACCGGAATAACCGTTTTTTTACCCTTTGGGGGAAAATGTAGAGCGCCTAATTTGATTGTGAGACAGAATGATAACAGAAGTATCGAAACAAGAAATTTTTTTTTAAATTGATGTTATCAAAAACGATATATTCATATAAAGGGAATGGAGACCCATTCAGTATTATGTAAATACAACAATACAGCTATATCTTAAATGAATAACGATTGCTACTTTTCAGCAAGACGAAAATAATTTGAGAAAGTTAATCACGATAGCCAGTTTGGCAGAACAAAGAGAAACTGGAGTGGCTTGAATGTCTGATCTAATATATCTGACCGATCGTTTGGACTCTGGATATCTTTAAAATAATGTTTGAAGACGGTATCAGTTGATTTTCAATTTTCTTTGTGTAATATTTTGTCTATTGGAAGACCAGACTTGAGACGAGATGATGCCACTGCTGATCGAATGCTTCCCGCAGAGGTGCCGCTTCCTGCCTCATCTAAAGCAGTCCACACTTCCTCTAGTGATGATGAACAGACTATCCAATCCTGTTCTTGTACTCCTTCGCGATTTAGTGATCTTGATTAAGAGCCGCAGCCACCAAGTTGGATCCATTTTTTGTTCTCTATTTTTGGAGAGCCCCCAACCGGACTACCTATGTGAGACACTGTCGTTTTTCGCGCCGAAAATGGGCCAAAGAACTATTGAATCTCCGTTGTCTTGGCAATTTTCCGAATTAATCCGCAGAAGTGTAAGGTCATGGATTCTTCTACCCAAAGCTAATAGCAGTAATAAAGCTACGTGTCTTGAAACTTGAAAATGGCTTTTAACGTCCAGAGATGAGATGAATTCATGGCCTTTAACATATGCCTTACTGTAGGATGTGAACTAATCTCTTCTCCCCTCGCTGGATTTGCGAACGTTGCAACAACCAACTTATAAACCAAGATTGTGTTGTAGGCTTCTCGACAAGATGATTTCAACAAAGATACGTCCTCTTCGTGCCATCCTTATGTATGGGTAAACCACCCCGTACCTTCCAAGCTTCCAAATGTAGGTCTAGAACTTTCGGAGGCAGGCAATTGGTTTGAAGGTCCAGAATATTCCGATGAAGGTTGCAAATGTTCCAAGGGGGGTATAATGATCGACGTTTGAGGTCCGCTCTCCAGAATACTTTCTTCCATTTTGGGGGAATCTAGATGTATACTCCTCGAGCTAGAAGCACTCTCGGTATTGGAGGTGGAGGAGGGAATATCCAAGCCAATTTGTACTCCCAGGTCCAACTGAAAGCGTTCACGAATGCTGAAGTCTGATTCGTGGTTTGAGATGCATAGGTCGGCACTACTGCTGAGCCAGCAGTCGCCATTAAATCTATTTGTGGGGCTCCCCACATCTCGAAAATTCGGTCTGTAACCTCTTTCGACAAATAAATTCCCGCAATGAAGTGAGCTTCTATCTGGAGATCTAAGCGCGACATCAGCTTGACGTCGAATGTAGGCCAAGACCGCCTTGTTGTCTGGCTGAAGATACAAGCTTTTTCCTTGTAACGAGCGGGCATATTTGAGAATAGCGATATATATACAGCCCACATCTCCTTCTTGTTGATGTGCCAGCTTCTCTGTTCTAAATTCGAAAGGCCTTTCATTAATTTGTCCCCTATTTGTACTCCCCAGCCCTCGTTGTATCCATCCGTTACCAAGCGAATAATAGGCACGTTTGGAAAGATTCACAAATTTGCTGATGAATTTTGTATCCACCACTTCAGGTCGGACTTTACTTGATGTTGCTCGCTGCATGTTCTTGCAAAATAGTCTTCCTAGAGGAATTACAAAGGAAGCAAATTCACAGGTTCCTAGGAGAGACTTCGCTTGCTGCCAACTTCATTTTTGCTTACTCATTATTTTTCCAGGGTTTGCTTTATTCTCTTCGTCTTCTTCTCGGATGAAAATCTCAGGTCTGTCTAAGAATTCCACATGATGCCCAGATACTCTAACTGTCGACTTGGTACTAGAATTGATTTTGGAAATTTTATTTTCCATCTCAAGAAGGTGAGAAAATTTACTGCATCCTTCACATGTTGAATCAACAGATGCTTGTCTTGATTCGCCAAAATCAAGTCGTCTAAATATACCAAAACTCTCATCCCTCTTTTTCTCAGTTGACCTGCTAACCAATTCGACACTTTTGAAAAGGCTAGAGGAACGCTCGAAAGACCGAAAGGCAACGCCGTCCAGCAGTTCATTTCTTTCCGGTAGTACATAGCCAGATATCGCCTGTGAGCCTCTTTTATGGAGACATGTAAGTAAGCTTGCGATAGATCTATTTTGGCTAAGAAGTCTTTGTCCTGGAGGAAAACCGGGACTTTCGAGTGGGTTATTAATCGAAATTTTTCTGGGCTCAGATACTTGTTTAAATGCTTGAGATTGAAAACCGATCTCAGGGAACCGTCTGATTTTGGGACTAAGAAAATGGTCGACAGGAATCCGGACGAAACATTCGTCCTCTCTAGAACTCCCGACTTGGTGAACTCTGTCAATTTCTTGTCCATGTCGGTTGATGGTCTCCTTTCTAACAGTGTGAAAAGAATGTCTGAAAATGGAATTGTCAGTGATTTCTTCATGAAAGGAATGGAATACCCTTTTAGAACACTGATGATCGAATCTGGAGCCCCAAGACTGACCCATCTTTTTGTGAAATGTCTCAATTGTGAATCTCGATTCTATGAGGGCCGAGCAGATGGCTTTTACTAGTACTTTCTCTTGATGAACTATCTCCTCCAAAAGTTTGGGACTTCCCAGACCCTGAAGGTTTTGAGGTTCGAAAAAAATTATAGAACCCGCTATGTTATTTGAATAATGCACTTAATTTATTTTCATCGGAAAGATGTTTTTCTGAGGGTGAGGCAGTAGCGAGGAGAGAAGCCATGTAGTTATTTTTTGGTACAAAGGCCTTTCTTCTCATAGCAATTACGTCCGCTCGTCTGCTGCATGTGTACTCAAGGAGATCATCTGAGATTACTCAAAAAGGAGATTCATTTTCCCAGAGAGTCTTCTTTACATTCTCACTTATAGTTGAATACTTCTGTGCCAAGGACATAATGGCGGATTAAAATTCTTTCTTTCGAAGGAGCAA
This sequence comes from Andricus quercusramuli, assembly GCA_932178445.1. Taxonomy (NCBI): domain Eukaryota; kingdom Metazoa; phylum Arthropoda; class Insecta; order Hymenoptera; family Cynipidae; genus Andricus; species Andricus quercusramuli. Next base: position 222,910 of record CAKNXH010000169.1, on the reverse strand, counting down.
ATCATGAGTGAGCGTACCAAGAGCAAGATCGAATTCACCCAATAGATCCGAATGATGGGTGTGTAATGCTAATCCGTTTAGTTGCGAACTAACTAGTAACGTTGAAAAAATTGGGGCAGCATGTAATTTCTTTTGCGCTTCTAATCAGCGAATTTTGTTCGAAGAGTCACTAACAAGGCATTGTCATTGTATGCCCTGATCTGCCAGTTCCTCCGACGGTTTCGTGAGTGTTGGCTCTACCTTCTTGGTTGCATACGAGAAATCTATAACCCCTTTATAAGTGTGAGGTAAAGCCGAATCTAGTACTGGAAAACTAGGAGCTTTCCATGGAGCAGTTCCTTTGGGCAGAGGAAAGGAAATTTCATCATCAGAGTAAGGAGAATGATTCTCCACGTCAGAGTATTCAGAGAAGGATCTGTCTTCAAAGTCATCTACATTGGGAGCGATTCTTTCTAGTATTTGTTTCAGTAAATTTTCTAAACGATTCGATCTCTTTTTCGAATAGGATAATCTTGAACTTTTGTCCGTAGGTTCTCCTTCCGAAATAGAATTGAAAGATTTTCTTCTTCTCGAATTATCAGAATTTCTTCCTATGACAGCGGAGTCTGATGAGAAAGAATAATTCTGAGAACTACGAGTTAAATCATTTCATGCGGTTGATCTTGAAATTAAGAGAGGACGCATATTTTCAATTAAATTAACAATTGATTCGCCTTGATTTGTGATGCAACTCAACTCTTGCACCAAGGTAGAGGATTGATAATCAATGCTCTGCAAAAGGTCCAGTCTACCATGACCAATTTCAGTTTCCTAAAATCATTACCTAAAATCATGATACTTATGTTGCGTAAGGAAAAAGGCATTTACGATGCCCACAGTAGAAAGCGCGTAGAAAATTTCGCAAAGTAAGCGAGAATCTGGACTTTTTCCTACCAACTCTCCTTTCGATATTTTGCGAACTTTCCACATTTTCCAGTCTGCAGGTAAGTTTTGGGCTGGAAAGAAATTTAGTCTTTCCAAGGGTAAAGTGTGTATTTCTTTAGCCGCCTGACGCAGGTATAAATCCCCTAAGCTGGTGGCAGGTTGATCCATTTGTAAATAAACAATTAAATGCGATTGATGCTGGTCAAGCTCTCTAAGGACTGCTGCTTTGTACTAGCTGTAAGACATGTAGTCTAATGTCCAAAAACAAATACACAGACATAGGTTGTCAAGGGACGGACGCTAGTCTACACTTTGATTATATGTGGACAGTTGCATAGGGCGAACCATCCAAGACAATTCATATGCTACCAAAGGTCGAGCACTAAGACACAGCTTATTGAACGAGCCGCAATACGTGTAGTCTAATGTCCAAAGACAAATACCCAGACATAGGTTGCCAAAGGGCGTACGCTACTGTACACTGTAATTAAATTTGCACGGTTGCATAGGGCAAACCGTCCAAGACAATATTTTAATCTGAAACAAAACAAAAAATATGTACGGAGATAAATATATAAGGTAAGGAGAGAGAGAGAGAACGGGAATAAATTTTTCCAAGTGAAATCAATTTTAGGTACCACATTTACTTCAACATGAAACGCTCAAGATTTGAAGTCGAAGTATATTTTATTTTCAAACAACGTAGCTACATTTTTAACCAAAAAAAATCATCTTCTAACGAAAGCCAAAAAGACGATCTTTCTACAAAAAGTTCAATTTTCAACTTGAAAATATGAATTTCCAACCGGAAATTCATTTTGGACCCAATAGTTGAATTCTTAAATAAGAAAGATCAATTTTGAGCCAAAAATGGAATAGTAAAATTTGCAGTTCAAAAAATGGAGTAAAAGAATTAAATTTCCATTGGAATAGTTACATTTTCATCTAAAGAGACTGAAATTCAAATGATAAAATTAATTTTTTACAAGATAGTTTCACTTTCGAACCAAGCAGTTGCATTTTCAAACAAGAAGAGAATTTTCTACATGGAAAAATTAATTACTACTAAATTTTCAACCAAGTAGTTATAGTTACAACTAAAAACGATAAATGAATATTATAATTAATTTTATTACCTGGTCGACACCAAATAACATCATCTAACAATAGCATGGTTAAAATTTTACTTAAGAGAAACTGATTTACAACTTAAGCAAAAGCGAGTGTTTGACAGCTGAATTTTCAACTAAAAAAGATGAATTCTCAATGAAAAATTCAATAGATGACATTCAAGCAAATCAAAAAAATTTTAGTTTTTAATCCCAAACTGTCAAATTTACCAAAAAGGCTGAATTATATCAACGAAACATGTAATAGTTGGTATTCCAACCAAAAAATATTGCAATGTATTTAAAAAATAGTTGACTTCAATCAAGAAGAGGTGTAGTCAACAAATAGTTGAATTTTCAACTAAAAGGGATCATTTTTCAGCCAAAAATAGATTAGTTAGTTACATTCTGAGATGAAAAATTAATTTTTAACCAGAAAAAGCGAATATTTAGCAAAATAGTTAAATCTTTAATCAAATAGTAGGATTTTGAACCAAAAGAGTTAAATTCTGAACCAAATGTGTAATACTGGACTTTTCAGGTGAAAAGAATTAACTTTCAATGAAAAAATAGTTGGATTTTCTAATTGAGCTGTTTCAATTCAGTTCGTATATCAGCGAAAAATGAGAAAGAGGGGAATTTTCTTGATATTATTATTTAATAATAATGATTCAACGATATGTTGCTTGCACTGGAATAAATGTATATTTGAAACAAATATACGAAAATGTGAAATTTAAAAAATACTTATTTTAACGAAGTGCAAATTCATTTATTTTAAAAAAATATTTCCTTTGTTCGAAAGAAATATTTGTTTGAATCAATTAATTGCAGATTGTGTATCAAACAACGATTTTTTCTTACCATCGGATAATTTTGTTCAATTCGATAAATAATTATGTATTTGGAAAAAATGATTTCTTTCGTTCAAAGAAACCTAAGATACTTGATTTTTCATCACTTAAAATAATTGATTTAAATGAAATGAAGAAATATCTCTAAGTTTGTAAAAAACAGATTCAATGAAACTGGGTTCTTAACACCCAAGAAGTAATGTCTTGGATTTAATCATTTGTGCTTTCATTCTTAAGAAATATTTCTTTGTATTAAAGAAAAATTGCCAAAGAAATGATCATTTTGAATGAAGGCATGCATTTTTTTCCCATTAATACCATTTATTCAAATAAAGTAGTCCAATCCTTGGTACCAAGACAATAAACCGAAGTACTCATTTATATGGATCCAGTAATTTTATTGCAATTTACTTCTGCTATTTTTATGCACTTCCTTCAGTTTGGTTCAGGCGGACAGCGGATATCGCAGACCGGAAAAGGGGGTGGTGTGGTAACGTCAATAACGGATATATCAAATCCATTTACCAGTTTGCTGCAACAAGACTGTTTGGACGACGAAATTAGCCGGAAGCTGGAAGCAATATGCAGTAACAAGTATGATATTACTACATACAAGAGTCAAAACTTGCCCTGCATGAATGTCGTTCGAGGCCCAGAAATTTGCCCGGTGACGCTGATGAAAGTGGACGAAAGACAAAGTCGATTCGTCCAACCTAACTCGGGGTTTCAGCATTGTCTGCGATCCCTGCACCACCGGAAGGACAATCCTAGTGCTTGATTAAACAAGGCGCTAATTCGACAAACTCATACATCCTGCAGTGAACCCGTGGTAAATGGACGGCTTGCAAACCAGCACCGAATTCTGGGTTGCCATTTAGGCCTTTAGAGGATTGTATTCATGTGTTCATGATGCTTTCGGTTCACTTATACTCTGAAAGCGTAACGAAAGTAGTTCAGTGATGAGTTTTTTGGCTTGAATGTATGTGCTCTAACTTTGTACCTAGTTGCGCTGTTGTCAAAAAGAGGTATATACGTTTGAGAGGGACCACGTACGCGTCGCATTTCAGGATGACGGAATGGACCGAACGAAAAGCGCATTTAATTCTACAAAAAACTTGGTCATTTATGTTCGGTAACCATCGTTATTATTCGAAAAATGAAAGGTGATAAGTCCATGAGTGATACTCGAATTGAAAAGTGGCCGTACTTTAATGGAAAGTGACCCTTGTTCGCCATCAAGACGTTCGAAATGGTCAGACGATAAAAACAGAATATACCAAAAGATTCTGAAGCGATTACGTGACGCAGTGAGAAGAAAACGGGCCAATTTCCGGAAAAGTTGTAACTAGGTCTTCCATTACGACAACGCAACTGCCCATTCCTCTCAGCCTACTTAGGAATTCCTGATGAAACACGGCCTTGCAAAACTCCGGCAGCACTCATACACTCCTGACCTGGCTCCCTGTGATTTCTGGCTTTTTCCCAAATTAAAATATCCTCGAAAAGGGAAACGATTACAAGACGTAGAGGAAATAAAATTGAATGCGATGAAGGAGCTGTTAGCTATTTCCGAAGGTAACTTTAAAGAGTGCTTTCGAAAGTGAGAGGATCACTGGAAATAGGTTGTTACTCCCAAAGGGGAGTACTTTGAAGGGCATATCGTCGTCAATGACCAGAATTAACTCTTATTCCTGGTAAATTACCAGGTCAGATACTTTCCGGACGGACCATGTACAAATTTTACCTGGATAGGAACTGTTCTATTTCAAAACCGTCTATGTAAAGTACAGTGCCGTCCGGGAGTATGAAGAGACCTAAAAAACTAGCGATTAAATATATGCATTGGCAATGTAATATTTTCAGAAATTTGAAAATTCTGGTTTGAGGCGGGAACTTTAAACTTTGAAAATAAACATTTTCTGTAGTTTTATTTCCTTTCTGAAATTTGAAAATTCGAGAATTTTTCGTTCTGGGTCAGTATACGTCAGGAATATCAGCATCTGCAAGTTGTTGTTCGATTTTAGGTAAACTTCGTGAAATTATAGTGTTATATAAGAGACATTTCGGGTCCAAAGGATTTTTGAACATTTTCAAAATTACGGGAGTTACGCCATGTTGAATTTCGGCATCACATTTTATTGAAATATCTATATTTCTGTGAACTCAGAAAATTTCTGTTTCGTTCATTATTTTTTTAGTATTTTTCCACTTTAAGGACTCCCAAAATACGGCAAAATTTTGTCCTTACATTATCAAGTGGACAAGTAGGTTATTTTAGGTTGAAATATTTAATACCTCTAGAATACTTTGAACATTTTTATATTTTCACGCTCGAAAATTTACATTGTATATTCTTTACATCCTAGATTAAAATCCTAATTATATATTTATTTTTTGAGAATATTGAACACACACACATACACACACACGCATATATAATATAGTTTCTATTTGGAAATATCATTGTAAGGTGAAAATGAAGGAGTCCTATTTTACAGTTTGATACACAGAAATGTGTTAGATTTGTTACATATATTCAAATATTATCTGTGAATTCTCAAAAACTGACAGAAAGTTGATTGAAAATTTTATTTGACGTGGAAATTCTGGCTTTTTCCTTTAATTGAAAAAAGAATTGAAAATTTTTGACAAATGACGAGATGGAAATATGCTATACATATTTCTTGAGTCTTGTTTTCGGTAAACTACTAATTCAAATGGGAAAAAAATATTTTCGAAAAATAGAATTTTTGCATTCATCTCTGAAACCACGATAGATACTTAAAAAATATTCAGATAAAAGTTGAAACATCATCGTTCAGTCCGTATAAAACTGACAGGATGCCTTTTTATTTTAGCATAAACTTTTTAATAGTATCGGAAAAAATGAAAAAGTGGCGTTTTCCTCTTTTCTTGTATTTTTACTTTTAATTTGTTTACTGTTTTTGCTATTCTAAAAAGGACATCCTATTAGTCTTATAAGTGCTTAATTATTTTTCAATCGGGGACAAATTTTTTCCTTTAAATATCATTTTTTATTTTTTCTTGTAAACAAGGCAAAATATCACGAAAGAGCAGAAGATATTTCTTTTCAATATGAAACGCAAGAGTTTATCATCGCTCGCAAGATTGAGCGCGCCTAGGGCGCGCGGCTGTTGGATCCCGCGCTGCGCGCTCGGTCTTTGTATTTCCCCCACATTTGTGCACACACATTTAAATATTAATGGTCAAATCATCGAAAAATGTACCTTGGTGATTGTGAATTCTCTTTTGTTAAAGCTCTTTCGGCTTTAAGGAAAACATTCTCATCACGCTCCTCGTGCTGGTTCTTGATTTTGTCCAGAATGTGAAATTTTCTGCATTATATGTTCAACATTATTATATCAAATGTATATTTAATTTATTTTTGTACGTCTGCATGTAATTGCTTATTTAGATATTGCAAAATAAAGTACAAATTGTATTTATCATAATTACTTTATTATTTGTTCCTGATTTGCATGTAATTTTATCCCCAGCTACCGTTAAAATTTTATATCATTTCAATAAATGTATATTGTTACAATTCATAATATGCATTAATATAAAAAACATACGTGTTTTCCTTGTCTTGTTTTTATAATTGAGAAAGAGTGCGCATCTTAAAAAAAAAATTTTATTGTTATGAATTTGATTGTAACTTGTGTCGTTTTTCCATGAATTTAATTTGTTTATGTTCGATGTTATTTTTTACGATTTGAATCAAAAATATGCATCCTAGCGTGAAGTGGTTCTTAGAACATTTGTAAATGTTATCTAGGCGAACAATTTTGTTAAATAAAATGTCACTGTAGCGTGTATCGTTTTTCCAGAAAGGTAGTTTTTTTTATTTCAAATGCTTTTTTATAACAAAAGTTTATAACAAATTTGTAGATCTTTTTTGGTTGAACAACTTTATTCTATTAATCTTTTTTCGTACCTTGTGTCGTTTGTCCAATTTAATTTATTTTATTCTTGAATCAGTTTTTTACAAATGAAACAAAAACTACGCGTTCCATCAAAAAGTGAATGAGAACAAATTTGTAGATCTTTTTTCAGTGCACAATTTTTGTTGAACCATCTTTTTCCGTATCTTGCATAGTTTGACCGCAAAATGGAATTTTTTATTTTTCATTATATTTTTTGTGCAAATAAAAATGTGAGTATTCGATCTTTCAAGACAATTGAAAAAATTCTTCCAACAATATTGTAGAATGTTCAAAATGAAACATTTTTCTCCTCATACTTTTTTTCATATCGTGCGTGGTTTGGCTTGAATTGTTCATTTTTCTTCGTTTTTTGAAATTTTGTAAATGCTATAACTCCAGTAGTTTAAAAAAAGTCAAGAATATAAATTCATTGTTCGTCTTTTTGAGTACTATGAACATCCGTACATCGAATGTTTAAATCTTAAACAAATGTGGTCTCAAAAATTTGATAAATGCGTTCACTTTTTGATTTGCTATCCAAAATGGCTGGTTAACGAACCTGACCTTCCTTTAAAGACAATTGAAGAGTATACGAAAGCCCAATTCAATATGTCAATTGTTTCGAAAGTTATCGTGCTAACAGAGTGAAAAAACGTGAACATTTTGATCTAATACGAATGCAAAAATAAAATGTTAAATACCTACTTTTGTACGTTAGTAGTTTTTAGGGTTTCCGTCGTTCCACTACATTGTAGTGGAACAACGTAGTGGAACAACAAGAACAACAAATTAAGAAATTAACTCATAAAGTAATTGATAACTTTAACCCTATTAAATAATAATTGCAGAATTTTGCAACTTGAAACATCGATGATGCATTTAATTTCTAGGAACACCAATGTCTGAAGACATTTTTGATTTTGGAGGTGCTTTAATTTTGCTTTGAGGTAATTATTGTTCCATCGAAGACATCCATAGAGTAGGAAAATCTGCATTGGTTTCTTGAATTAATGTAAGGACCTACTGAATATGAATTGAATATACATTATACGATATCTACACTCAAAATTGTTAATGTCAAAAAATGCCTAGCTAGTTGAAAAATGCTCGAGAGGTAGAAATAACAAAAATTTAATATAACAATTTGAATGATATTTTAGAAAATTCTTTTTTGCAAGAAGCACCAAAAATTTTCTCTAATAAATTCATAGGTTTTATGTACGCGAAGAGATGGTAAATACATCTTTTTTATTTTCAAACTATCATAGATCTCAAAAATAATTGAAGAAAATAGATGTGTGTAATGTTGGACAATTTTGAAGTTTGATTTAGCTTCATCAACTCATCTTGAAAGAAATTCTCGGAAGGATACATATTTCACTGTGATTCATAAAGATTTTATGTCATTGATACAAATCTAAAGGCCCCCGTGTGGACAAATTTCGTGGCAGTCTTAAGTAGAGAGATCGGCTGGCTAGTTCGAATCTAGACCATCTACTTAAGACGGTCTGACGAGGTGTTGGCCTTGGCCCTCTCAGACGGACTCGATTGAAAAATTTTCAATGTGTCGTCGAAACGGTCTGACTTTGCCCCTCTCAGACGGACTTGATTGAAAATGTCTACTTCGTGGCTGTCTTAAGTAGAGAGATCGGCTGGCTAGACCGAATTTAGACCGTCTAGTTAAGACGGTCTGACAGGGTGTTGGTCTTGGCCCTCTCAGACGGTCTCGATTGAAAATATCTAATAAGTGCTATCGTGAAGGTCTGCTGTGATCCTCAGCAGACGGACATGATTAAGAAAACTTCAAAGTATCTCAAAGTGTGCAGGATCGTTTTCTGTTGACGTCATTGACACTTATCTGTCGCGAGTAGCACTTTTTTCCTGTATTTTTTTTTTTTAAGAAAAAATTCTAAGCTCCATCTTTATGCACAATTGTGAATGTTAAAAAAAATTACATTTTATGTCAATCTTAACGTTGTAAAATGGTCTGAAACACCTAAAAACCAAACCTTACACAGAAGTTTAAAAAGATTTGTTATTAAAAAATTGTCAAAGTTCACGATCAAATTTCTAAGTTCCGTCGTTAAAAATTTCAAATTTTCATAAAAAATCACATTTCCTGTCATTGTAGAAAGTTGTAAAGTAGTCTAAAACACGAAAAAACGAAATATTACACGAAAAAAAAATTTTAATCGATATAAATTATTTATTTAAAAATTATATTATTTATATTCCTGTCAACAGTTCGTATATTTCACATTTGCATAACGTCACATAATAATAAATATTCAATTAGGAAAAGAGAGTTTAAAATTTTGTGTTTCAACTTTTTTGAGCTGTAGCTTATGAGGATGGCTTTTTCATCGAGTTTCGACTCGCAGGTTTAGCGCAATGGTTAAGATTCTCGACTGCTAGGCGATAGATTTAGGTATATAGATGTAGGTTCGATACCCCGTAGTGTTAGAAATTTTATTTGTATTATTATTTGGAAATGTAATATATGTGTTCACTCTACACCAGCACCATTAATATTCAAAGTCAAAATACTCGCAATCTCATTAAGTAGAGAGATCGGCTGGCTAGACCGAATCTAGACCGTCTAGTTAAGACGGTCTGACAGGGTGTTGGTCTTGGCCCTCTCAGACAGTCTCGATTGAAAATATCAACCTTATGAGGATGGCTTTTTCATCGTGTTTCAACTCTTAGGTTTAGCGCAATGGTTAAGACTCACGACTGCTAGGCGATAGATTCAGGTATAGATGTAGGTTCGATTCCCCGTAACGTTAGAAATTTTATTTGTAAGATAATATTTAAAAATGTAATATATGTATTCACTATACACCAGGACCATTAATATTCAAAGTCAAAATACTCGCAATCAATTAATATTGATTTTTTATTATTCTTCAAATTAACTCCGGTGAAGGCGGCCAGAGTCTAGACGAGCTGATCAAAGGCTGGTTAGCACCGTCTAATCTAGTGCATATCATGGTTAAGGCGTTACACTTCTGGCCAGCAGCGCTATTACACTGTTAGAAAATTCTCTACTAAATTTAGTATACATGTAATGGAAGCAAGAATGCATAACCTGAAATTAAATTTAGTATACCAGCGTACAGTAAATTTAGTATATTCTTACTGAATTTAGTATACACGTATATGAAATTTAGTATACGCGTGAACTAAATTCAGTATAAATATACTAAATTTACTGTACGCTGGTACACTAAATTTAATTTCATGTTGTGTATTTTTGCTTCCATTACATGTATGCTAAATTTAGTAGAGATTTTTCTAACAGTGTAGACCGTCTGTCCAGCGCCCGGCCAGCGCCCTAAAATTTTTCCACAGGGGCCACCACAAGAAATAAATCTCTCCTTTTCATGAATCATTGTTTTTACTCATTTAAGAAATTGCACATAAATTTTTAGTTTTAAAAGTAGATAATTACTTTTGGGTTACTCTGTCACTAGGAGCTATCCTTATTGATGTCTTTATCGCTAACTCTTGGTATACATTAGAAAAACGTTTTAGGGCAAAGTAAAAAAGAAAAAGAAAAAGGAATTTTCTTTTGTAAAAACTCTTTTAAAGGAACAAAGAGAGGAAGTTAATTACCATAGTTATTTTTTTAAATCCTAGTCTGAACAAATATTTTGCCTATTTTTCTCTGAAAAAAGGGGTTGAAAACATTTTTCACACACGGATTATCAAACTTTTTTTGAGTCACAAATATTACATATAAGTTTCAAAGTTTTTTTTAACAATTCAAGCCAAAGTTGAACATGTGAGATAGCATAATTATATTATGTCATTGTACTTTTTAAATATGTTCTTACAATTTTAGTAAAAGCTTGCAATATTTAGTAGAATTATTTTTGTAATTTTTTATTTCTTCATACAAACTCGAAGAAAGGAAGCGTTCACATATGATTCAGAGAGAAAATAATAGCTTTTTCTGTTAAAAATTTTTTTTTCTATACAAGGTTTTCATTTTCAAGCGTATTATTAAATCTTTTTTTTCGAGGTTTTGGAAATTCGAGAATTTACTATTTTCGGGAACACGTTATTTCGAGAATTTACTATTTTTGTGAATTAACAAATTTTGTGCATTTGATCATTCCGATACACCAATTTCAGTAATTTTCTTTCATTTTGGGGATTTGAAATTCTGAAAAAATTATGTGATTCCAAATAAATATTGACCATTTTTTAAAATCCATATCTTTGATTGTATATGATAAGACGTTGTATATGACAACATAAAGTTTGTAGAATCGAAAATTTTTTGTTATGAATGGAAAATAGAAATTACTTGAGAAGAAACCATACTTTTGAAGCAAGATTTTTTGCTAACGTTTTCATTCAATGTCAATGATAACTACTTTTCACAAATTTCTTCCAGCAGAAGACATTAACAGAAAAAATTGTGTTACTTTTGCGGATGAGAATCTACTCATTTTTTCCTGCGGCCTAAACGATTTGATTTGAATTGTCAGAAAAGCGTCTCCAAAAAAGCGGATTTGAATCACTATCTTTAGAGTTCTTATACTTTTAATAGTAGTACTTCAAAAAATGATACACACATTTACCCATCCCTACGCAGAGTAAATGTGTGTATCATTTTTTAAGTACTACTATTAAAAGTATAAGAACTCTAAAGATAGTGATTCAAATCCGCTTTTTTGGAGACGCTTTTCTGACATTCGATACTATTTTTGTGGTAAAATCTCATAAGGGCAGAATGAAAATTTTCAAATCAATCAAATCGTTTGGGATGGGGTCAACTTTGCACGTGCCCAACTATGCACGTCAGTGGCCAGAGGGACAATTGTGCACGTCGTTGGTCAGACGGACAACTGTGTACGTGCCATCTGTGCACGTGCACAGTTATCCAAGTGAAAACTGTGCACGTTGAAATTTTGGCGTGCACAGTTGTACAAGTACCATCTGTGCACGTGTACAGTTGTCCAAGAGACAACTGTACACGTCGGAATTTCGACGTGCACAGATGGGCTCCTGTGGACTTATTCGTGCACATATGTCACTTTGCTAACTGTGCACGTGCACAGATATCACTTGCTTAAATGTGCATGTGCACAGATATCACTTGCCTACCTGTGCACGTGCCCATATATCACTTGTCTAACTGTGCACGTGCACAGATG
>CAKNXH010000169.1:188947-209041 GCA_932178445.1 Andricus quercusramuli | reverse complement strand
TGAAAAGAATGGTCCAAAATTTTTTGAAAATGCTCTAACTTTTTGAATTTTTATCCGCTAAAGTCATTTTCCGCATAAAATCAATACCATCTAGTTACGATGAGAATGTAAAAAAAGTGTTTTGTACATTTTCCAAGAATACTAAATTGAACAAAATATGTTTTTCAAATTTCTAATTTGTTGTGACTATTCACTAGTAAGTAACATAGATTTTTTCTTTTAATTGAATGTTCGAATTTCAGGCGCAAAAGTTATACATAGTAGAAAATACTGTGTATAATTTTCATTTGTTTCAGAAAAAAATGTATGGAGCAAATGAAAATTATACATAATATTTCCCTCTATGTATAACTGTTTCTCCTTGACTCAAATTATTCGATTAATTTTAAGATTTTCACTTCACCTTTATGATGAGCTTTGAGCATACAAAAAAATTGCATGTCAGAAAAGCATCCCTAAAACACTGACTTAAATCAAGAACTTCAAATTACTTATACTATTCAGTGTAACATAAATCAAACCTTCGTAATGGTTTACTTAATTCGTTTACATAATAAAAGTTATTTAGCTTCCTGTGTTTTACCTTTAATTGTAGGTAAAAGTTATAATTCCTAATCCTATTCATCAATATCTAATTTTATTCTACGAAAGGTTATAGACAACTCTTGGCTAACCGTCATTACAAAAGATTAATTTAGAAATTATATACTTATTACTTTAGAAAACAACAAAATTGATTATGAAGACCAACCAGAGCTGTAAAGATTCATTCAGGGAATAAAATCAGCCCTTGGTAGCTAGTCATTACCGAGGTCATTACGATTTATTAAGAGTATTGCAGGTTTTCTCTACAGCAAAAATATAATTAAACAAATTCGAATAACTCACACTCAGTATATTTCCCTCGATTTCATGAATCATTTTTTAAATTGCTTAATTATGAAGTGGACATAGTGAACTCCCTAAAGGCAGAAGTGCCGAATAAAAAATAACCGAATTAATGTCAACATAAAATTTGAACTGCCTCCAACTCCCTTTTTTGTAGAAAACATCAGTGTGAATTAGCGACGAGTGGTAGAAAGCTCCAGGAATAATGAGAATGACTATTACATTCTCTTGTGCGTAGTCGATTTTTTGTACTCCAATGGCACATATCTAGGTGATTTAGGAATGACAAGGCAAATCGTGCATGCACACCAACAGGTTCAGCTATGTGTAATTGTGCAAAGATGTGTTCAACTGTTCACATCTATGGTCGGTACTACCTGGACGGGTTGGTGGGGATTGGGGGGGGGGGGGTTAATGAGTAGTCGGCGTCAGTGGGATCCTGGACTCGGCCTGGCGTTGAAAAATTAGCCTCCTTACAAAAAACTCGGCGGGGTGAGGATGTGGGTGGGAGGGGGTGGGGTGCAAAGGCTGGTTTGATGGGTGAACGGGGTGGGGGTGGGAGGAAGGCAGTGGGTGGAGAAAAGAGGGCGAGGCGGGAAACCGAGCAACGTAAATACGAGCACGTTGCTACGCGCCGTAAGCATTCGCCGGCGCTTTTTACAAAGGGTGTTCCGAAAGTACGTTCTACGTGCTGCCCCGGTGTAAAAAGGACCGAATGAATAAATTAGCCCTGGCTCTGCTCTGCATGTGTAGGATAGGGGAAGTACTGTCAGACCCGGGGATTGGCTCCCTCGCCATTTTGGCGAACAGTGCCTCGCGCTACCCATTGCACCAGGAGAGTTGAGGGAGTCTGCAAAATATCGCTCCTCGAAGGGTTCAGTGCAGACCGATTGCCCTTTATCTTTCTTCTTGTTTAATAGGTTTCCCGACAGTGTCGACGCGTCAGGTAGACAACCCTATATTTTACAGTTTCGCTGAACAAGAGCAACTGACTGGTCTTGTTCATCTTCATTGCTTCTTTTTTTGCTTGTGAAATAGAGCCGCTATCAATTTCCTACCTTTCACCGGTAAATACGAATTTAAAAGGCAAGATGCTCTTTTATGGGCTTCATTGCACATAAAACTGATTTGGGTTGGGTGTAAAAAAGAGTTTTATTGTGAAATTTAGTTGAACGAGTAAATTTGTTGAAGCACTCGATATCATTATTGATTGCAAGTAATTTATTCGATATTCTGATTTTTCCCCTCATTCTCAGATTTATGGAATCTAGAAACCAGACAATTCAGGAAAGCTACATTTATTAATAGTCAGCATATTCAATTTTTCAGCAGAATAGTCTACTTAGCTCTGGATTTGGATTCATCTTGGGTAACAAGTGTGAGTCAAATAAATTCTTAGAAAAACCGTGCATAAATAACGTCAAGTATTTTGGATAGGGTGTGGGGGGGGGGGGGGGGTAAGCCAAAGACTTTTGTATGGTTTATTAAATGGAGAAAGGGAGGATGTACGTGGTCAAAACGATTTCTTACGTAAGATATTTTCAAGTCTACAAATCACAAAAAAAAAGTTAAAATATTTTATTGTAGCAGTTGTTTGTAAGCACAATCTAGTGTTTACTTTAATACCTAGTGCTTCAAGTGATAATTAATAAATAATTAATAAATGTCTTAGTGTTACTTGTAATTCGCCTATTAGTATCAGTAGTACCTAGTAATATAAGTATTAATATTAACTGTGGTAATCATAAATTCACGAAAAAATAATTAATGAATAAACAAATAAGGGGCACCCAAAAATTACTCACGGTGTTTTTGAAAAATTTTTAACTTATTCCCCCTCCCCCCTGTAATATACCGTTAGATTTGTTCTAAAGCTTCCCAAAATCTTACAGGATTTAGACAAAACAATTAGAACAAAAATTTATAAAATAAAATGTATTATTAACAATAAGTCCACGGGTACCTACGTCTTTTTAATGCTAGAATCAAATGATGGAACAGTCTTATTTGATGACTTCGAAGTATTTAATTTTACAAGCGTACAATTTTATAATTTCTTTCAGGCCGAAAATTCCGACATTTTATTTCCAAAGCCAAATTTCCAGTTTTCTAACTCAATATTTTCAAACTAGTAAAATCAACTTTAATGTTTATTCAATACATTATTCTTTAGTCAATAAAGTATCAAACTTTCTATTTATTTATGCCAGACCTCAGTCATACTTTTCAATTAAAAATGCAAGTGTTTAGTTGAAAATTTGTATTTTTTGGTTAAATTCAACTGTTTTTTATTTAAAGTGAAATTTTTTTGCATGGAATATTAACTGTCATATATATTTTTTTAACATTCATCTTTTCAGGTTTGAAATTCCACTGATTGGTTGCAAGTTGAACTGCTTCCATCAAAATTTATTCATTTTTTAATGAAAATTCAACTATTCTATTTTGGATTGAAATTGATCTTTTTTAGTGTAATGATTTAACTATTTAATAGGAAATTCATCAAATTTGTTAAAAATTTAGGTATTTTGTTGAAGATTTGTCTATTTTACTAGGAAATAAATCTTCTTGGTTGAGAATTCAACTATTCGGTAAAAACTGTTTTTGCTGTTGTTAGGATTTCTTCTTTTTCGGTAGAAAATTCATTCTTGGTTGATGATTCAATTAATTTCTTGGAATTTTTTTTCAGAAAATATGTTGAATTTTGAAAAGATTATTCCAAAGATATTTAAAACAAAGTGTGAATTTTTAAAGATTTCGAAACAAAATTAGAAGCATGTCAAGAATATCGAAACGTTTTGAGAGAATAATACAGATAGTACATTGTGCACCAAGGCAGCAAAGTAGTCTTTTTACGGCCCAGCTTCAGTTCTTGAAAACACATGAGACCGTAAAAAGATACACAATTTTTTATGTAATGAGACAATGGTTTTGAAGTTTTTTCATGAAATTACGACTCAGGTATGTGGTTACTTTAAAGAGAAGAGTACCACGCAGAAAAGTGCGCGTGGGACAAAGTAACAAACGCGTATGCGCGCGCATTTCTTGCGAACGTTAAAATGCACTTTATTCGCCTAGGCCGATAAAGTGCCCTATTACCCACAATGACCTACTTTGCTGCTCCAAATCACGCCCCGAAAGCGAGGAAACCATACTAGTGTTATAAAAAAATATTTTCTTAAGACTGATGGGAAAGTTTAAAATGGTAAAATGTAAAATAAAATGTAAAATAATCTTTAAGATTCCAAATTTAAGAAAAACTTCAAGTAAGTTCAAGAGATATTTAGAAGTTTTGCAAAGATAACAGAAACTGCTGATTTGAAAATGAAAATTTTGTGTTCGAGACTTAAAATTTTGTTGGGAATTAGTGTTTTTTGTTCAATTAAACAGTTTTTGATTCCTGATGAAAACCTTCTCTGAGTTAGAATATCAGCGTGGGCGGTGATAAACTGATATAGTTTTTATTGAACCGATTGATGAGACGAAAGTGTGCAAAAGTTCTAGAAATGTAAGAAGGTGAATGAAGTTTGTAAAACGTGGGTTTGCTATTAAATTTAATGTATAATGCATTAATAAATCTCATTAATATTCATTATTTTATTCTGAAGTTTCATTTGAATTTTAATGAATTCATTCATAAAAATGGATTCCATAATTCGTCTTTTATAAATCTCTTGCTGAAATTTTAATACTACTTACATAAAAATAAAAAATGCTAAAAATTCAGGAGTGCTGAGACAAACCAGTATTTGAATTTGTAATTTCACAATCCCTTTTATGCTTATCAGCTCTTGTTTTTAATCTTCTAACGGCTCACCGATGTAAACTTTGTTCCAGCCAGTACATTTCATTAAGTATACCACGCGTGATGAATTTTCAATCTTTTCAGAATATTTTTCATTCAGAACAAAAATATCTAAAATGTGGTGTACCGAATCCATTTCAAATCAGGCAGGTTCTACACTTGAACTGGCCGAATCTCTCGGGCACATACTATGTTGTTTTTTAGAGGAGATTAGGCAACACTTATTTTTGCGATTGGTGGAAAAAAATTTTTTACGAAGTTATGCGTATTTGGATTTTTTGCTTCGTTTCTCAAGAAAATCCCAATTTAGTTTTCAAACTAATATAACTGTTGACCTAATTGAGATCGGCCCTCTTTCGAAATCTGCGAAAAAATTAGGAAAATGTTTAAAATCAACAAAATGGCGGCTGTTTTTCTGAAAATATTAAAAGTAGATTTTCTCAAAAAAACCACTCTTATATTTTTTGCGAATTTTTTTGCAAATTTGTACTATCGTGAGGAAAAAACCTTATGAGTTTTACGTGGGCTAAATAACTTTTGTGGCCAGGAGAATTTTTTTCCATAAAATCGAATTTTCGCATTTTTCTTGCAAACAATTACAATAGGAAAAAATATGAGAAAAATAATTGGCACAGTTAAAAAAGTTCTACAAAAGGTTCCTTCACTCATTTATGATATCTTCTACCATTTCCAAACACACTTCTTCTTTGGCATTCAAATTTATTCTTCAAGTTTTACCTATAATTGTAAATATAAATTTGCATAGGGACATTAAACTATCGCAGAATGATAAAAAAATGAATAAATACATTTTCGAATTTCAATTGTTTATTTATATATAAAATTTTAAAAACAAGATTAACGACTAGAAACATATGGGCAATTTCTGTGAAAGGGGGCACACCCCACCATTTAAAACAATATTTTTTACAAATTTTTATTTATATAAAAACGTTATTCTATAAGTTTTATGCGGGCTACTTGCAGGAACTTTTGTATAACTTTTTTAATTGTGTCAATTATTTTCTTCACATTTTTTCCTATCTGTTGTTGTTTCCAAGAAAAATGCGAAAATTCGATTTTATGAAAATAAATTCTCCTGGCTGCAAAAGTTATTAAGCCCGCTTTGAACTCACAAGGTATTTTCCTTATGATAGTACAAATAAAAAAATAGAAAATTGGCAGACAACAGTTATATGTATAAGTTCAAAGACAAAATTGGGATTTTTTGAAAAACAAAGCGAAAAATTCAAATACGCATAACATTGTAAGAATTTTTTTTTTTCATAAATCGTAAAAATACGTATTGCCTCATTTGTTCTTAAAAATATTTTTTCGAATAACTTTTGAGATTATTCTGTTTTCTAAATGTCCTATGATACCTTGAACATAACGTAAGGAAGCCATTATATCATTTTTTTTTTGTATTTTTCTAACCATTCTTCTGCTTATTATTTTTGCTGGTTCTTTTGTAGGTTGCGTGAATTATTTCTTTTATGACACTTTCTATTAACGGAAGTAAATAATGATTTTATTGTTAAATAATTTTTTATTATCTTAATCTTCTTTTTTGAACTTCAAATTACTGAATTTTACATAAACAAATTGGTTGACTGAATTTCGATTTGATTCACAAAGAAAAATATTGAAAAATAACTCCTTAATGCAGAGAAAATGAAAACGAACCTGGTTCAACGTGGGGAACATTGACTTGAATAATAATTACTTGGAAGTTTACTATACTTCGGAAACAAGATTGAGATAAAATAATAATTTAGGGATTATTTAAATAATTCAGAAGGTTTTCTTATTTGTAGAATATATTTTATTCCACAAAATCAAAGTAATTTTTCAATTTAATTCTTTTCCGACAGTAGTAAAGATATGTTAATAAATTCAGTGACATATTAAACGGCGAATGAAACCATCATTAGAATACCAATGCATTGAAAATTGGTCAATTTGTTCATAATTATGTCGCTGGCGCACATAATCTACTTCAAATCCTCTTAACGGTCAAATCAATTATGTTACCAACTATTTGATTCGAACTCATGGTGCATGCCATTCAGCATTTATGAATTTATCACTCAGAGATAAAGTGAGAGTAAGAAACATATTTTGAAATGATTTTAAGCATACATTTTCATTTATGTAGTCAAGACACCAGAGATATCTTTTAATCCCCCCTCCCTGAAATATTTCACTTAATTTCTAGAAATCATGAAAATATCATTAATTCACGTGTTTATTCTTTATGTAAATGAAATAATGGACGATTAAAAAATTGAACAATCAAAAATATGAATTGTAGTACAAACGGTATGAATGAAAGCTTTCTGATCATTGAGGGTTATGATAGTAAGTAGTTAGGGCACGTATTTAGTCAGCCGTGAGCAAGACACAAGTTCTTTATTTCTACTAGCAAAAAATATAAAAATTATAAACTTAAAAATATCAATGATTATATTAATACGTAATACTTTTGTACAATATATAGACAATAAAACCGTTGTTTTTTTTCTTGTTAAAAAATAACAATGTCCGACATAAATACTAAGATAACCTTTTATTGTTGAAATATTTTAAATATTCTCTGAAATCTAATCATCTTTTATTAACAGAAGTAATTTGAGAAGAAAAAAACCTTAGATAACATAACAGTAAATTATTTTGAGTACACATTTTTTGAGGCTCATAATGTTTTCTTGTGTAAAATGAAGGATTTCCGGCGAAAATATTAACAAAACATAGAGTTGTTCCAGAATTGCCAAGTTTCTTCGAATTCTTAACCCATTTCAAGTAAAAAATGCGAGAATAACCTGGAATTGTTTAAAATTTATTTATCATCTTTGAAATCGCATGATTTGTTAATAAAAGTACCGACTTTGGTATGAAACGCTAACAAACCCTGGAATCGTATAAAAATTGTGAATTTAGTGACTCCATGGTCACCTGAAGAATAATGATAATCTGAAAAATCTTGTAATTTTTTAATATTGAAAATAACAATTTTCGACGAAGAAAACTAATGTCACGTAATAAAAAATTGTTTCAAGCTGTAAATATTCTGTGGAGTTTAATGATTTTGTTAAAACCAATCGATTTCTGCTTAAATCTTTATCGATATTTTCGATGAAAACCGCTAGCTTAACCTCGAATTGGTAAACAGTTGAGGATCTTCTTTGAAATATAATTTTTTAAATTCAAAATACCAATTCACGATTCTTTGTTAAAAAAATACAAAATGCAGGCGAAAAATTAAGTTTCAACCCTTATCCGCGGTTGAAATGCATTATATTATTAACTGTAAAATTTACAAACATAGTTTTTCTTTTTAATACATATTATAATTAATTTAGGTCATATACATAAAAAATCCAAACTTTATTTTAATTTAAAAAGAAAAATGATATATTTCTTAAAAATTTATTGCACAAAAAAAAATACTATCGAACCTAATGCCAATTAAAAAAATCTTCTTTACATTCATTCCAATATCGCCTGAAGTTTTTGAAAAATTGCAAAAATTCTTTAAAATCTAATTTTGAAATTAAAAATATAATATATAATAATAATAATTTTAGACCAAAAAGACTAACATAACCTAAAATAACAGAAAAATGTTCAAAAATGTAAATCTTTTTCGAAATTGAGCGATTTTAGTGTAAAATAACTGATTTCTTAACTGACTCTTTCTTGAAATCTAATTTTTTGTATCAAAGATATATTAAAATAATCTGAAACTGTTCGAAAATTGTAAATCTTTTTCGAACTTTAACGATTTTTGTTGTAAAAGAGGATTTTTTTTTGTAAAAAGCTTACATAACCTAAAATTGTTGAAAGTTGTGAATTTTCTTTAGAATCTGTTTTTGAGCAATTAAAAATACCAATTTCCGACGAAAAATACTAACGCTAAAATAACCTAAAATTGTTGAAACTAGGGATTTTTGATGATTATCTTTGTTTGTCACGGATGTAGTTCGAAGATTTTTACTAAAATAATATAGGTGTTTTATTCGATAATTTTTTATGACTAAAAATTGAATTCTCTATTATAAAATAGTTGAGGATAATGAATGGTTGTTGAATAATGATAATCAGTCCCAGAGGGTAATATTAAACTAAGATTGCTTCCGTCTATAATAGGGTGACCGTTTTAATCGAGGAAAAAAATTCCTTGTTATTTCCCGCATTTCACCGGTACGAAAATATTTTTCACGCTCATTAAAATTTTAAAGTTCAAACTCTGAAAACTGTAAATTTTTTCATTCAAAGTCATCAAAACTGAACTTCAAATAAAGCAGTGCACGTGTTACCGTTTTGAATTTGAAACTATTAAAATCAAAGCTTGAAAACATTTTGATTAGGAAATTTTTTGTTCGAACGCTCAGTAACTTAATAATAATAATTGATTAGCATTTCGAACTCGAAAGTTCATTGCCTCACTACCCGATTCGGGTAGTGTTTCTAGGTGGATAAATACTACCAGTGTGGGTCCACCACACCCACGACGGGTCAACAACACGCAGTATTCCCCGAACGGTCACCCATCCAAGTACTAACCGCGCCCAACACTGCTTAACTTCAGTGATCTAACGGGAACTGGTGTTTTCAGCGTGGTATCGCCGTTGACGCTCAGTAACTTACACGTATGAATTGAAAGCTTTCAGCACTTTCTGAATAACCAATGATTTTAAATTGAATTCTATTAATTTGCAAAATTTTACACTTCCATGAATTAAACAGTTCAAAGATTTCTGATTACAAAATATAAATTTACGCCATTATTTCTAATGCTCTAAACTAAAACTATTTCACCCTTCCAACTTGCAGTAATAAAAATAATAAAAATGAAACATGTCTCTATTTCAATTCAGGAAAAAATTAAAACCAACTTTATATCGCTTCCAACTCGATAAAAATTTTAAAAACAAAATATTTTTCCAATTTGCAAAAATATTAAATACCAAAATTTCTTCCCTTCCTTCTGAAATAAGAGTTATGAAATCTAAACGTTTTTTTATACATTGATCCTTTGAAAATGAATTATTTTTATTTAATGTCGCTGAAAACTAATAACTGCCCAACTGCTATTTGTACATGAAAATTTAACAAATATAATGGGCTAAAAATGGAATATTTAGAACTGAAACAATATTTGAATAGGATTGGGAATTAAATGATACCCGTTGATTATAAACCTATCAACTTTTTATTAGTTTGAAATTTAATATGTTTAATACAGTTTTAATTAAACGTTAACATTTGTTTCACGGCTAAGGCTTGCGAATTGAGAAAGTTCAATATTTAACATTAAATCTGTAACTTGTTCAATTTTAAATAATATAATGAGCTTATTGTCAAATCAATTATTCTTTTATTTTTAACACTCGAACTTCAGTTCAGCTTAAAAAATCATTGAATATTTTACATTTACAGTTGAACAACTTAAAACATTTTTTATACAAAATTTTGAAAATGTTTAATTGTTCACGTCTTCAAAAATGTATTTTAAAGTTCTTTAAACTTAACCCTCAGTTACCCCGCGTATTTTAGTATACGTTGTTACCCTACGCGGGTCGAAAAGCCCCGGCCCGTCTTCTCAGGTTTGTATCTCAGCGACAAATCGGTTAATTAGAGTCAATTTTTTTTCACAGAAAAGGTTTTCTGGTGCTCTAAAAAGGCTATGCTAATCAAATAATTCTAAAATGAAAATTGAGAAATCTGTATCAGAATTAACAAACAAAAAATTTGATTACAAAATCTGGTAATTTTCAAAGCTCAAGAGTCACACTTTTAGGTGATATAGGTGACATAATGATCGGTCTCAAAAAGCATAATTATTTCATCATGTGAAAATTGCGAAAAATTGTAAAACGTATAAAAATATTTCCTGACAAAAAATCATGCAGTATGTATATAATGGGGTGAAATTAAAAAAAAAATCAAGGAAACGCATTAAAAAACGGGTAATTCATTGGATTTTCCAACACAAAATTGTTATTTCATTGTGCGCAATATTGGCACAGTGTTGTCGTATGTTCATGGCACAAGGTTCTATTACAATGCAGACATTTTTACCACGCTCTTTGATATGTTCGCAGCACTTCGAGTGCAAGAACGCGTCTCCATTTCCGTTTCTAAAAAATAAGAAAAATATTTCTCAAATAAAAATATTGGCGGAATCATATAATCATTTTTTCACGAATATGAGAAAAATATTGATATTTTTTATTCAAATTTCTATAAAATAAGAAAAATATTAACTTTTAAATTTGAAAATTCAGTTGCAAAATCATATTATTATAATTTTGTTCACAAATATACAGGGTGTCCCAGACTCAAGTGTCCGGACTTATATAGCCGTATAAAAATGAAAAAAATAAATAGAAAAATCCTTTTCCAAAAATCAGTTGAACTTTTAGTTTCTTAGTTATAAAACATTTAAGCTGGACCAATCAGGAGCGCCGTATAAATAGCCGAGTGTACGTGAACGGGATTCCAACGTAGTGTTCTCCCGTCGCTAACCCCACCTCTGCGCTCACTTCGATAACACTGCGTTGGAATCTGGTTCAGGGACACACGGCTGTTTATACGGCGCTCCTGATAGGTCCAGCTTGAATGTTTTATAACTAAAAAACTAAAACTTCAACTGATTTTTGGAAAAGGAATTTTCTATTTATTTTTTTTTCATTTTTATATGGCTATATAAGTCCGGACACTTGAGTCTGGGACACCCTGTATAGTTCTTTTTACCTGTGATACACGAAAGGCTTTGCTTCGCAACCAATCTCTGTCGATGGATGTTTCCGGGGAGAAATTTCTATAAAATCAAGAAAACACAACATTTCAACATAAGTTTACTCTTGCGTCAAACAAAACTTACTTTTATTTTATTATTGGACACAAAAAAAATTTTATTAAAGAATTTTCTTACGTTTTGTATTTGTCTTCAGTTCACTTTGTGTAACGTTGTTACCCCACGGGGGCCTAAAAGGCACAAATCGAACTTTCACACTGCCGCTTTCGGCGTAACCAACTGAACTAAGTCCGATCATGGGTTCAGCATGGACTAGGACCTCTAAACTTTTTTCCCTTCCGGGTCCTGGCCCACTCCCTTAGCCTATACAGAAATGGCACCGCTTTCAAAAAACCTCTTGGTCATTTCGACCCCCGTGGGGTAATTGAGGGTTAAAATGTACGCTGTATGTTATACATCAAAATTCAACACATTTGCTTAGAAATAACAAATTTTGAATGCAAAATATTTTAGAATTACGCTTTGTAGACTGAATGATTTCATAACTGGAAAAGTTTAAAATTGAACTAAGCATTCAAAAAAGTTGAAATCGAACTTATTTTTAAATTCATTCTATATAATAATGTGATATAAAATTGGTGATATTTAAAGTAAGTGGATAGGGTTTTCTTCTAAAAATTTGTTAAATTTGTAATCTCATCATAATTAGTGGCCTGAAGTAGCATCTAAGCATTCTTTTTATTGGATCAATATGCACAAGATTTCTTATACAATATAAGGAGAACAAAAAATTTTGAATTTCGAAATACGCCAAAAGCACACATTTTTGGAGTTTAAAGATTCCTGTAATGCATGATTGCACCGAAACCGACCTTACTCAAAACTAGCTCACATCTTTCTCGCATAAGTGATAGTTAAAAATACATCCGGTTCAGACCATGGATTGTGATGAGATTGCAAATTTTCGTGATCTAGGCCCGATAATGTATCTGGATTTTTTGTTTCGTAAAACGTAAGGCTTATTCGTAAATAATTAAATACTTTTTGAGGGTGAAAAATTTTTTACCCTAAGATTTCTTTTCCCAACAAAAAATTTAAACTACGAGATTTCAGGCATATAACGGTCTAGCGGAATCTCTAAATAATTTTTTTAAATAAAATAAAAAATATGAAAGTATTTTTCCACCAGGAGGGAAAAAATGTGGGGGATAACATTTGCGAAATTCGAAAACGAAAATTTGTTGGGAACCCTACTGGGTATGGTTGATTCGAATCAGGAGAGGAGAGACATGGGCAACTAGAGAAGAATGTCAGGGAGAAAGAGTACATGGATTCGTTTAATATCCAATTTCCGAGACGTCAATCCTCTAATAAATTACAGGTCATTTCTACTACATCTCAACCTGAAGCTCGTCTCATTTTCCATACTTTCTCTTTTCCTCTGTCTTTTTCTCTCTTATGCGAACGCTAACATATTGGAGCTTGACAACGATTACGAATTCGCGACTTCGTCGCGTTTAACGACGTCCCATGCACACCATGTGACAAGCGCATTCTGTTCTTGCAATCTTGTCTGGATGGGCGGAGATAAAAATTAAAGTTCAATGTAATGAGAAACGATTGTCAAGTGTCCGTGCAATTTTTCCACGTGGAAAAATCGTATATTTGCAGACACGCAGACAGATCATTTTTCTGGCATATATTTATATTTTCAGATTTGATAAGATTATGAGAATCCCACCAAAAATACCTACGATACAAGAAATCTACCAAAGACGACTACATGCATTTTTGAAATCAATGTTGGCCAAGTAATTTGAAAAAAATGTATAATGAGGGGCTAACGATTTGTGACATAGTGGTCGAGTGGTGAACACAGAACTTGACCCTATATACGGAAAATATAAATATCAATAATAATATTTTGAGATGTTTGAAAAATTGTTCTAAATTAGAGATTTTATTTCACAAGTAAAACATCCACAGAGTTCACAGAATTCATCTATCGTGGTTAAGAATTTTACTATTTCACTACTTGGTTAAAGATTATACCAATTTTGTTGAAAAATCATCTCTTTAACTGAAAATTCACCAAATCCATTTTTGGCTAAGAATTAGTCGTTTTTAGTTGAAAAAATTGAACTACTTGGATAGAAGTTAAACTAATTTTCAAAAGTTAATTTTTTTGTTCAAGATTGAACTATTTCATTGAAATTCGCTGTTTTGGTTAAAATTAATGTTTTCAATCAAACATTAATAGGTTATTGTTGAAAATTCCACAATTAAATTTGTCATTGAGAATGCACCTTTTTTGGTTGAGAATTCAAGTACTTGGTTGAGAATTCAAGTAATTGGTTGAAAGTTGAAATACTTTATTAAACTTTCATTTTGTTCATTCAAGATTTAACTATATGCAGCTGAAAATTACTTACCACCAAACAATTTGACTATTCCATTATTGTTTAAAATTTATCGTTTTAAGTTAAAAATTCAACAAATTAGTTGAAAATTTATTATGTTGTTGTAAATTCCGATTTTTTGGTAGAAAATAAATCTTCTTAATTGAAAATTCAACTGCTAGATTGGAAGTTAAATAACTATGTGAAAAATTCATTTTATTATTAAAGGACCCATCTTTTCGGTTGAAAATTTTTATATTTTCTTGAGGATTCGTTTTTTTTTGGTAAAATTAAACTACATGGTTGAAAGTTAAAATACTTCGTTAAACCTTTATTTTATGGATTGAAGATTTAACTATGCAGTTTAAAATTTTCTTTGACTGAAAATAGAACTATTCCATCATTTATTGAAGATTGATAATTTTTATTTAAAAGTTCAACAATTTGGTTTGAAAATTGATGTACATTGTTGTAAGCTCATCTCTTTTGAAAGAAAATGAATCTTCTCAATTGAAAATTTAACTGCTTGATTGAAAGTTGAACAACTTTCTTAAAAAATCATATTATTATTCAAAGATCTGTCTTTTTGGTAGAAAATTGAATTATTTTCTTGAAAATTAATTTTTTCGTTGTTGAAAATTAATTTTTGTTGGTGAGAATTAAATTTTTACATTGCTAGTTGATAATTGATAGTTTTTAGTTTTATATTCAACTATTTGGTTAAAAATTAACATTTTTGTGTTAAGGATTCATATTTAAGGTTTGAAAATTCAACTGTTTTCTAGAGAAATCGCGTCTTTTGTGAAAAAATTCATCTCTTTTGGTAGAAATTTGACAAGTGTTTGGTTAAAAATTAATCCATTTTTGTTGTGAATTCAACTATCTTATTGGAAATTTGTATTTTTTTTCCTAAATTCAACTATTCTTGAATTTAAATCAAAAACACTTCTTTGTAGAATTATAAACTATTATATTTTTCGTTGAGAATTAATATTTTTAAATTGAATATTTAAATACGTGGTTGAGAGTTGGAATTCATTAATGAATTAATTTTTTTTCTTTATAATTCATCAGTTTAGTTGATAATTGAACTGTTTTTTGTAAGAATTGAATTTAATTGTTGAAAATTTAATTTTTATCTTGTAAATTTAATTAATCAGTTGAAAATTTGACTATTTTTTTTGAAAATCCAATTATTTTGTTCAAAATTTGTCCCTTTTTTTGAAAAGTTCTATTATCTTGTTGTTAATTCAATTGTTTGGTTGATGATCAATTTTCTTTTTGTTAAAAATGTATCTATTTGGTTGAGAATTCATTTTTTTAGGTGGAAAATGAAACTATGTGGTTGCAAGTTCATCTATTTTGTTAAAAATAAAATCATTTGTTAAAAATTTTGTCTATTTTTCAAGTTATCATTTTTGTTCGAAAAATAAACTGCTCTGTTAAAAATTTGTTTTTTTTTTATATTAAGAATTAATCTTTTTTTGAATAAAAGTTCTTCGTAGAAAATTCAACTGTCATCCGAAAAATTCGTCCTTTTCGATTGAAGATTCGACTATTTGGTTGAAAATGCAACTGTTTGTGGTTTAGGTTTTTCTTTTTGTATTAGAGTTTAACTATTTGGTTGTTCATGCAACTGTTTGATTTTAAATTAATTTTTTTGTTTTTTTGCAAATTCAGCTATTCAATCCGAGAAAAAGTTGTCTTGAAACAAAAGAAAATTCCAATTTTCTGTTTTGTTTGGAACCTCGAGAATGTATAGTATTTTTTACACAAACATTCCTTGAAATCTGGATTATGGCCGCAGGATTAGCATAAACATAAAATTACGTTTTTTTTTTACTTGGCGGCGATTCAATAACGCGAATGATAATTACGCTTTTTTGCATAATCTAGGTTCATAAAAACTTTGGCAATGAAAGATAACTGAGGTAATAAAAAAAGTCCAACTATTTGTTCATTCTGACTAGTATGCATGAATTAGGGCTTATTCTCGAGGGGGGTTTTACCGGAAAGTTGAATTTAATACAAATTTTGGACAGTAATAAAAATAATATGGAAATATGCAAATGATATAATCAATTTCTAACACACTCAGGTTGACCACTTAACCTGAAACTTGGGGAAACATGGGATGTGATAGTTAACTTATTTTTTACGGATTTTTTTTTGTATATTTTAGTATTGATTTTTTGTTAGAACCGAGGTTAGAACTCTTTTGATATATTTCTAATGTACAAATTTGAAATTGAGCAATTAAAAAAAATTCAAGTTTTAAAGCTTTGAGACTTCGCATTTGAAATATTTAATTTGTGATAGGCATAAATAAAAAAATCAGGGTGTAACATCTAATTCTGAAATCGCTTTCTTACGTTTGAAAGCTCCAAGCTTGAATTTGTTTAATTTTGACGCCCTGAAGATGAACATTTTAATGTCTGAGTCTCATTTATAATTATTAATTCGTAAATTGAAAAATATGACTCTTGATAATAATCTGAGACTAATTGTTTTTGAAGTTCAAATTTTTTTCCAAGCATAAAATCAGTTAAGATTGAATGGTTTAAAATTAAAATCTTCTACATTAGATAATTAGAAAATTTTAAGCTTAAAATATAACAATTTTGTAAGATATAACCTGTAAATATCATTGCTTCCAACCTGAGCACATCATGATTGATGATTTAAAAATATTGACAATAATTAAATGTAGGAGACTTTAGGAATGAAAAATTCTCAATTAAATTGAAATTGAAATGTTGAAAATAGTATGTTATTGTATAGTTTGAAACTTCACTATTTCGAAACAAAAGTATAAATAATTCAACTGAGAAATACAATTATTTATTGATGAATCAATGATTAGAAAATGATAGATTTTGAACGATTTAAAATCACGATTCTGATTTGGAAATTGCTCAATGTGAAAGGATGTTTGAAATTATTAAATTTGACGTTTGGTGATTTGAATCGCCTAATTTCTTAATATTCTTATAACCCAACATTTAAATCATTGTAATCAAACTGGCTACATGAAAGAGTTTTCCGTAAGATTGGACAGTGCCTATTTTAATTCGAAATTAATTCCTTTTTAACATCCTTGGAATAATTGAATTTCAAAGGCTTACATTTAAAAACGTTTGAAAAATATTAAAAATTATTGTTGAGTCATGCCAGCCCTCGGCAAGTCACATTGCGCCGAATCACATTGCGGCATCTCTCCTTGGCAAAAATTTGAAGTCCACACGAAATGGATAAAGATGTGAAAATCCACATTTCTGGCAAGTCATATTCGCGGCAAGTCACATTATGGCATCTCACATTCGAAAAAATTTCAAGTCCACGTACAATTTTAAAAAATGCGTCAAGTCACATTGCGGCATCTCTCATTTGTAATAAATTACAATGTTTAGGATAAACTGGAAATAATGCGACAAGGTACATTGCGGCATTACTCCTTTTGAGGCAAATAATGGGGATGGGGTCAACTTTGCACGTAGCAACTTTGCACGTGCCCAACTGTGCACGTCGATGGCCAGACGGACAACTGTGCACGTCGTTGGTCAGAGGGACAACTGTGCACGTGCCAACTGTGCACGTGCCATCTGTGCACGTGCCATCTGTGCACGTGCACAGTTGTCCAAGTGCCAACTGTGCACGTCTAAATTTCGACGTGCACAGTTGTCCAAGTACCATCTGTGCACGCGCACAGTTGTCCAAATGACAACTGTGCACGTCGAAATTTAGACGTGCACAGATGGACTCCTGTGTACTTTAACGTGCACAGATGTCACTTTCCTAACTGTACACGTGCACAGTTGTCACTTGCCCAACTGTGCACGTGCACAGATGTCCCTTGTCCAACTGTGCACGTGCACAGATGTCACTTGCCCAACTGTGCACGTGCACAGATGTCACTTGCCTAACTGTGCACGTGCACAGATGTCACTTGCCCAACTGTGCACGTTTATGTCCTTACGTAAGGGTTTATACGAGGGTGATCCTTTGTATCTACGTATAATAAATTTTCAACAGTTAAAATTATTCAATCCTGGTTTAACTTTCTTAAAGTTAGTTTTAAAATATTTCAAATATTATTTTGATGAAATTATTCCTTTCAAATTATTGAAGATATGTGAAAATCTCTTTTCGTTCGACCCCCTTAAAAACACGCCATTGCATGCACGTGAAGCTGGCGTAATGTGGCCACTTCCAGCCCAGTGACGTTCGGACATGCGCACTCCGCCACCGGGCTGACATGAAACATTGCGCCCGCTATATAAAACTTTAGGCCCGCTACGCATACAAATACAGTACAGTGTGTGTCAAGGGCGTACGGCCGCTGGGAGTCTATAATCTCATCCAATATTGCTGGTGTCAATGTCTTGATGTACCGAGGGTGGATGATTTTAATAACATGGTGTATCAGCTTTCTGGTTCGATTTCCTTTTTTATATTGAGTCAGTCGACCCAATTTGCACCTTACTTTGCTGACATCTATATCCAACCTGATCTTCCATGGCGGATCTCGCTCCTGTCTTGGGGCGAAGACTGCATTTATAGGCCTAGTTCTGCGGCCCAACGTTCTACCGGTTGCCACAGCTGCACAGTGTACAAGAGTTTGCACCTCTAACGCATTTTATGTTGCGTTCAAATGCATAGGTAAAACCTTGCTATTTAGGTGTTCTATTAGTGCACGCAGATCATTTGTGATGTTCATCTTGGGCAGTGAATGCCTTTGTGTTGGTTCTACATGTCTGATCTCTAGTAGAGCATGACCAAAATTCCTTTCAAGGTGCTGTAGATTTTCTGGGACTTCGCTGTTCATATCATCGTTTAGGATATCCGGATGTGGTTCTAGTCCATCCGGTACTCAGTGTTCATTATCCCTAGCACCTATGTCTTCAGCTGCAATCAAGTTTTCGTTTTCCACATCTTTCAATGGAAGTTCATCAATAGGAAGCTGCTGTTCCACTTCCATTTCGATGGCAGCTATTTCAACAGCCGAAAGCAATTTGTTTACAGATATCGAGCGTTTTTGATCTGCTAGATTCTGCTCATTTATTCTTGTGGCTAGCCCTGAGTACTTAAGTAAGAAGAGACGATGATGTTCTCTCCTTACACTTTGCCCACTTTTCTTTGCCAAAAAATAAAAGCGCATCACATCTCTGTTCATATGGTATGTCCATTTTAATCGCTTCCTTGGTTGTTGAACTTCGGCTTCTGGCACTGGTTGTATTAGGCCATCTGCCTCCGGAGGATGTGGTGGTGCTGGATCATCACCAAGTTGAGGAAGAACATCAATTGCCACTGCTTGTTCGTGTGACGCGGCTTCCTCTAACTGCTGTTCATTGCCGTTGTTCTTCCACTCCAAATAAACCTGCTGTTTAATCTCCATTGCTCGATCTTCTGAGATGAGTAGATTAGTCCTGATGTCCTTCACCTTAGCGATAAGATCTCTCATTGCGACTTTCTCTATTTGAGGATACTTTGCGGCAAATTTCGTTCTGAAAGTTTGTCCTTTTTTGCGTGATGTTTCAAACTTCGCACTTTCATAATAGAGACGCATCAATTTCTCATTCATTGTGGTATCCCACTTGATGCTCTCCCACGGTATTTCTGTTGAAGTGGTTGGCTGCAAATAGCTAACGCTAGCCAAAGCATCCTCAGCAGACGCAGTTGATGTTTCACTGCTTACCGTATGTCGCAGATGTTCTTGCTGGCCAGCTGTTTGATTAGTGAGATCTGCCTGACCATCTCGCAGCTCACCATCACCACCGTCCCGCATGCTGTGGCCCCCAGCGGTGGCTCCAGGGGTGCCCCGACGATCCTCGGGTAGCGACAAGCGTTTTAAAATTTTTAAAATACTCTCCATTATCATTTATGGGTTTTGGTGTTCCTCCTAGTCACTTTCCTCTTCGTTTTCTGCCTGTCTGGCATGGGAAACCCTGTCAGTAGCAATGCTACGGCCAACATAGCCTTCAAATTCATGAGAGGAACGCTCAAGCCCTACCGCGACGACAACGCGAGAACACCTTCGGTAGGGATATATAATTTTTTTTTTTTTCATACTTTTTCTCGGATGAACCCGGTTTTTCGTCATGGCCACGGACTAAGTCAAGTGACTGATGAGATCAGGATGTTATAAGTTATTTCAATACGTTGTTTGAAATCATTTACGATGATGTTGTAGGTACAAAATTAGAAGCATGATGTAGTTTGCAGTTTGGCTTTGCCGCTGT